>WAAD01004483.1:158723-361497 GCA_013389945.1 Fregata magnificens
GGCTCCCGCTCCGGGTCCCTCAGTCAGGCCCTGGGGGCACAGGGCCGCGGGGTCCTGGTCAGGCCCCGGGGCTGCCCGGTCAGGCCCCAGATGTGGGGCCGCGGCTCCTCAGTGTGGCCCTGGGGCTCTGGTCAGGCCCTGGGTCGTCAGTCCCGCCCTGCGACGCGGGGCTGTGGGTGCCGTGCTGTGCTGGGACCCCCAGGAGAAGCAGGTGCCTCTCTGAACCCTCTTCTCCCCAGCCCGGGGTTGACTGTGTGCCCTGAGAGCCGCTCCTGCCTCGCACCGTGCCATGGGCCGTCTGCAAGGCTCCCGGTTGCCAGCCCACCTCTTGCTGGGCGCCGGCAGCACGGGCTGAGGGCGGCGAAGGGGAGGTGGGCAAGGAAGCGCTTCCTAAAGAAAACTCCCAGCCACACCGCTGAGGAGCCACGGCGATGCAGAGCTCACGGGGAGATGAGAGGCTTAGAGGGATAATTGTGTTGTCCATTATGTTGGGCAGACTTCTTGAAAGATGTGTAAACCCTGTGGTAGGTCATAAGTCAGCTTCCAGCAGACAGGGATAAGAAAAGGCTTCCTCTGCAAGCGGGCCAATTCCATAGTTTTTTCACAGAAAGTTTAAGGATCTTCTCATCTTCCTGCCTCCACTTTTTTTGCTGATGCTTCTTACAATGCGGGCTGGAGCAGTCGCTAATCTGACTAGTTGCGTTAGCTGTAATGTGGATCTGAGCTTGGGAATGGGAGACAGGGCTTGCTGTTCCATGCTCTGAACTGCTGCTTCAAAAGCACATGAGACCTGTAAGTCCTGTGGTGTGGATGCCGAAAACCTCCCCTTGGAGGTGGCAGTCCAAGCAGACTTGCTGTTGCCCCCACCGATGTGTTTTTGTCCCCTGAGTGGAGGAGGAGATAGATGCGAAGTGCTTGTGCCTTGGCTGATGTGCCAGATGGTGAGGCTTTCTGCAGCCAGGTAGCTGGAGTTAACGGTCGTTTGACATGTGGAGCTACACGTTGTGTGGTTGTAGGGTAAAGGTGTTTGTTTCCAGGAGGCTGGAAGGAACCAACAGATGGACAGGGCTCTTGGGTCAGAAGTGCTCTTCCCATCTCTTGTCCTCACCTGCTTACCCAGTGTTTTCTATCACACCCTTCTCTATCTCCTCATGCATTTGCATTAAGTAGGTGGTCCTGATGCCACTCCTTAGTAATTGCAACAGAATCCTTAATTCACGTATTCACCTGTAATTGTTTGCATATCTTCGTCATATCATCTCCAGAGAGAAAGCAAGTTGTGGGAAGTACTGTGGGGAGGAAGAGCGGACTGTGATGGGCAATGGTTCCTCAGAGCTGGAGGCACTCTCAGCTGGCTTTCTTAATGCGTGGCTGAGAAGGCTTAATAAGAGTTAAAAGAGAATCACTTCAGTGACTTGCTTATGAAAGATCTCCAGGCAGTGTAGATGGGCAGCGCTCAGTTATTTACTGCTTTTTGAGATGCTGATTAATTTTTGTGAGGATAGGAATATTGACAGTTATTGGATAGGGTGCCCTGGCGTTGCAGACAGGTAGAGTGATGGGGATAAATGGAACCCAGCAGTCTGAGCGGAGCTGCTGCAGCTGGTGCTTTGTCATGTTTGGTGGACTCGTGACTCCTTTTGGAAACAGGGGTTGATCTTCAGTTGGTGGGAAGAACTCTCTCACAGCCAGCTTGTGGGAAATAGAAGTTGGTATAAGTGAAGGTCCCTGACCGAGGTGGTGCTGGACCTCTGCTTTGAGCTAGCAGGGGTGCCAGGGTGTCCGCAAACGGGCAGTGGTGGTGAGAGGCGTTGGGAGAGTGTGGTTTGAGCGGGTGCCTTGCCATGGGCAGCTGGGGGGAATTCAGATCAGGGTCCTGAAAAGGAGGTACCAGCTGAGCGGGGACTAACTGGGCTGCTCAGGAATCAAAGTGTTGGAGCGTTGGGCATGGAGGGTCCTGGAGGGAGAAGGTGGCAGTTGGGTGAAGTGTTCAAGTGTGGTGGGTATGAGCAGAAGAGCTGTTTGGGGAAGGGTGGGAGCAGATTTGGGAGCATTGTCAAAGAATTGCTGGAGGCAGTTGCCTAATGAAATGAGCTGCATTTGGAAAGATGTGCAAGGGTGAGAGCCTTGCATGGAGGGATCTCTCTGAGTGTGATGCTGAGGGAGAAACCTGTGCGAAGATGCAAGTCTGAGTGAAGAGCTGTCTACAGGCACGAGTGTGCTGTGGGATGGGACCTCCATGGGGAGGGCAGCGCTGAGCAGGCGGAGGCTGGGGACAGGAGATTGCTGACATGGAAGCTGTGATAGGGCCGGTGTCTCATCTTAAGATGTGTTAGTGAGGGGACTTGACAGCCGCCCCTTCGGTGCAATGAAGCTCAGTGATTTCAGATGGCTGGTGCTGCAAGCAGTTACTGTCAGAGAGGAGAATGGCAAAACATGCAAGGGTTTGTGTATGGCCCTGTTTGAAGCATGACTGTGTTGTGAAGCAAATGCTGCTTGTTGGTGTGCTGTCTTTCGAGAAAGCTGAGGATCCTTGAACATTCACCCACGGTTACACTCAGAGGTTGCTTTCCTTGTTGAAAGCAAATGGACTCCTGCGAAGGTTCTGCTGAACGCTGATACTAAGTAAGGGTCTTATGTACTGGATTTGGTGGAGCGAGAGATGCACTGAACCTTGCGTTGTGTGACGGATTTCCTTGGGGCTTTTCAGTAGGAGTTGGTTTGGTTTCAAGAGCATGGTGAAAATTAGGGTGTCTATCTTGACTATACTGTAACTGTCCTGTTAACTGTTGGATGACAAAAGGCAATAATCAGTAGAGTTATTTTCTTTATAAGATAGCTAAAGAATTCAAGCAGAGGAGAGTCTGTCCTTGATCTGCTTGTTACTGATAATGAGAATTGAAATGAGATGTGAGTGCCCCAAGCAAAGGGAGAACCAGTAGTCACCAGCGCTGAAATCACAAGGTCAGAGGGAGAAATGGTTCAGAGGCAAGGCACAATGAGGATTGAATCTCCAGCCTGGAAACTAGGGAGAAATTAGGAACACTATGAACGTGCTGGTTTTGGAGTCTCATTTCTTTGCACTTTGTGATTAGGAGGAGTTATTCTCAAGTAACTGTTACCATGTGCATCCGACAGTAGGTTTTCCTCTCCAGTGTGGTTCCTTATTGACATTCCCTACTGCAGTATCTAAGCTAACCCTCTGAAATAAATGGCAAACTGAATTTCTGTTGGCTGCGGTTATGGTTTTGTTGAATTATTATTGTAGCAGTTCTCGGTTGTGCTGGAGGTTGTTTAGATAGAGGGGATTATTTTACTTGTGAATAAAGTTGTTATTGCACAGTGAAGATAGTTTTTGTTAGTGGAAGGTTTTGAAGTTTCTGTTTGATGCTCAGCCAGCTAGTCTCCTCTAGACTTTCTTTATCCATCCAGAAACATTTAAGAGAGGCTGCTTGTGCACAGTTCACTCTGGGCTGTAGGATCTCTGCTACCCCGCAGGAAGGCAGCTGTTCTGGTGGTTAGATGCAGGTGGTTAGAGACGGAGCCATTAATAACTTGGAAGGTTAAGCCAAAGCTTTAAACTTCCCCCTCAAACTGTCTGTGCCCATGGTGATCTAGAGCAGAGGGGTGACAAACAGCTGCCTCCTCGCCAGACTGCTGTTCCTGCATTATTCCCAGCATTGGAAGAACAGAGATGGAGAAGGAGTCTTGGTGGTCAGTGAGTCAAGACCTTGGCCCTGCACGGCTTTACAATCACCTGTAAACTGATCATGCTCCACCTTTAAAACCACTGATGCTTTCCACCTGCTATTCTGGTGGGGAGGCTGCTCTAGAATCTTCCAGACTTCAGGCTTCATCTCTTCTAACTTCTGAAATAAGTGTTCATGGCTGGTTTAATCATTTTTTGGTGTGCCTTTAGACACGACAGACTGCTGTGATCTGCCTGTGAGACACCAAAGGCACTGTGACCAGGTCCTCATTTGGAAAAGGGAGGCTGATTTTGCCTCTCCTAACAAATGAAATGACTTGGTCATGAGTACTACCTGCTAGCCTTACTTTAGTGATCCACTGAGCAGGGATCCTAGGGCTCAGTGGCTCTAATAAGGGTTGGGTGCATGAGAGCAGTATCCCACCTGATGCTGCAGAGCATCTCCTGGTGCTCGTTGTCTCCATGGTCTCTTCAGCTTGATCCACCCTGTCCTGTGGGTGCTGACTTCAGAGCATTCTCTGCAGCACCAGACAAAGCTCGGAGTCATCGAGAGCCTGTTGCCCTCTGAGCTTGTGGGGCTTCACTCTCTCAGTTCTGTTGTAGCCCTTGGATGCCGGCCATTTTTGCTTTCCATCTGAGGAACTCTTTAACTCTCCTGGGGACTGAAATGCATTAAAGAATTGTCTTTGACCCCAACATTGTGAGTTTGCTGAGAACTGGACTGTGAGAGTGAACGAATACTGTTCCAGTTCTCTGCAGCCCTAAGTTCCTCAGAAGTAGACATGAGTGTGGATCCTACCAAGCCTTTGGAGAACAGGAGTCGTTATCTCTCATCATGTGCTGGAGGGGAGCGATGGCAGACAGCAGTGCAGAGCTGTCCCCATCTGCTGTTGTACGTTCCCGTGCATCTCCTGTGCCATGGCTTTACCAAAGGTGCTCTGCCATGAGCACGGCTGTCTTGGCTGCCCTGGAGTGACTTGAACGATACCTTGTTTGGGAACCAAGCACAAAGCATCCTAATTGGATGGCTGAGCTTGTTAGGTGGTGTGGGAGCCTGGGAGCTATGCTTCTGTGCTGTTTGTCTAGCGGTCAGTGTTTGGAAGTTAAAAGATTTTTCAGGAATAATGAGAGCTTCTAGAGACGTGGATAAATTATTTCCTCTTGTTGTTGTTGGAAACTTTGAAAAATGAGTCATGGAAGAGGAAAAAGAGAAGAATTGCTCATGGAAGACAAAAGAAAATGAACTGAATAAAACTAAAATATCTCAGGGACGTGAAAAAATTTGCTTGGAAGAAGTGGTTTTGTTGCTTATGGTATGTGCAACTGCATGGCCAAGCCTGTGTTGACCAGGTGACAGGGTACGATCCTGTTCCCTTTCAGGTCAGCGGGACGTACAAGTAACTCTTTTCCACCATAGGGTTGTGTAATTTCTCTCCTAGATTTAAGCAAGGTCCTGTCCCTGCATGGTAATTGGTCTCTGATTAGCTAATGCTGGGGGCTCTGGGAAAGGGTACAGTAGTGCACTGACCCGCAGAAGAACTGGCCCTTGAGAGATCCCAATGGTCCGTGTCTGGCTTCTGCCCCCATGCAGGAAGATCCGTGGTCCCTACTTTTAGACTGTTCTCCTGAGGCAGTTGGATGTAAGCAATTGTTGTTTCTCTTCTCATAGTTTCATACTCACTTTAGAGCCACTTAAACATTTTCAACCAAATTTGTCTCGTGTGGAGGTTTCAGGGCCAAGTTGCTTGAGACATGGCAGCTGAGGGTGGGGAAAGCAGCCAGTTGATGGCTTATCGAGCCCGGTGGTCCTGGGTGCCGAGCCTGTGCAAGCTCCATGACAGCCATGACGTGATCTGCCACGTTCTGGCCAAAGAGGAGTAAGGGGATGGCTGCGAATATTGCGGTGGGAAGAGGTGGTGGGACTGTGTGGGGAGCAGGTTGTGTTGTGCTAGGGAGGGAGAGCCGCTGTAGGTGTCCAGGGAGCCGTGGACGTGGCGGTGATGGGGTTTGTAGGACACGGGCTTCCCAACAGTGGCTCAGCGGTGGGCTGCAGAGTCAGTGGACTTCGTTGCATCTTGCCTTGTATCTCTCTGGCTGTTCTTGTGTTCTGTATAAATATCTGACCTCTTTCTGATGCCTGCTGTGCTCTTTATGCCAGTTGTGTCATAAGACAGCTAATTATGCCTGATGTAGAAAAGTATCTAATCTTACTGGTTTATAAATATGTTACTCTTCGGTTTAAGCGTTCTCTTGTTCAGATGCTCCGTGGAAGTTTTGGTTTTTTGAAATACCACTCACCATTTTATATGCCTGTTTTGTATCTGCTTAAATACGCATTGCTTTGCCATTAATGTGCCCCATTCTTTAAATCTCTTCCTGCAACTAATTTTTTTATACCTCTGATCAACCCTTCTGCTCTTGTCTAACCCGGTTTGGTTTCTATTACAAACAAATAGGTCTGTGTGATTGCAGTCTTGGGTGGTGTCCAGGTGGACCTTGCATCGCTTTGGATAAGTGATTTAAGATAAAAGAGAACATAGAATGTATATACCCTGTTTTACTTTTTTGAGCAAATAAACTTGGCAAAGTTTAGGAATATTAAATACGTATTTAGCTTAAGCTGTGAACCATACCTCCCTTTCCTCTTCGTTTGCATGTTTATTCACTTGTTAAATGTTGATAACAGCCCATGTAAGTCACAAATAAAGGTGACTGTACTTTATTTGGTGTTTCTTCAGGGGTGTTACAACTTGGATTGCAGTTTATGCAGTTGTTCCAAGACTATCCTATGACTGTACCCTCCCGTTTATTGAGGAGGGGGCTGATGAGCAGGGTTACCTTGGGAAGTCATGGCATTGCACTCCCTGGTGCTCACTGTCACGGAGCCATGTAGCACCAGCAGCCCCAGGGACTGCGTTGGGTTTCTCCAGGATTGCGCAGGAGGCCAGTTCTTGGTAGCTAGCATTGAGCTGGGCCCTGACAGCTGAAATGTCACTCGCTGGTCGTTCGGTGGTTGGAACAGACCTGGACCAGAGGGAGGAACGTGCTTTTTGGAGGGAAGAGCTATTTAGTAGGTAGTCTCTTCCATTCAGAGCTGGCTGCAGGTTTGTGGTGATTTTGAATTATACCCACTGCAGCAGCATAACTTAGAAAGAAAGAGACCAAAAGCCTGGGTAGGAGTGTAAGGGTTTCAGCTCTGAGGACCCTGCCTTCCTGATGAATGCAGGTGATCAGAAGTGTGCTAGATATGTGCATCTACCTGGACAGCCCCTAGCACCAGGGACATGTCTGGATGTTGGGGCTCTGAGCGCTTGCAAGAAATGGCCATCAGATCCCATGAGTCCATGAGGTACGTTAGGACACTGGAGAGAAGAAGAAAGTAGCTTGTTAGAGTCTTTCCAGAATGCTGTTTATGGTCTAATATCAATCAAGGATTAAGAAGGTCGGGTGGGATCTGATGAGGACAGTGCAATGGGAAGAAGTGTCAAAATCTACTTCAGTGCAAAGAAGAGATGGAGATTCCCTGAGGACACACAGAACAAGTAATCCCTCTACGATTATTAAAGCTGCCACCAGTGGCATTATAAACTCTATTTTTAGTAATCTTAAACCATGGCTAGAAAAATTGGTCTGGCCTAAAATTTTCTCACTCTGTTTAAAGTTTAATTTTTGCCACAGATCAGGCTGTGCACATTCAGGCTTCTTAGTGTCATCTGAAGGGATGAGCATGCTTGCTTGCCGAGAGGAGTGCTTCTGTGCCTTGTACCCTGGGGCTCAGAGCACTGAACTGACCTAGGACAGGCAATCCCAGCCCCTTCCCTGAACAAAGAAGGTAATGTGCACACAAAATATAGATAAACTGCATCCTGGCATCAGGGGTTAATCTCCAGAGTTGTTGTATTTGAAGTCAGGGTTGGCCACCGACACCTGTATCGCTGCTGAGGGCTCTTTGGGTGGTTGTTTGGATCAGGCTCCACTGGCTGTATGTTGCGTGTAGAAGACAGTCTCTTGGCACGTGCTTAAGCTGAGTGGTTTTTATGATCACTGGCAACAAAAGTTAACAAAACCCCCTTGATCCTGTGTTTCCCTTTCTAGCTTTATTTCCATGAATGAGTTGATTACAGAATGTCTCTGTGTCTACTTCAGGGCTGGGAGGGACTCGGAATTACTGGTGAAGCTTTTCCTTCATACCGGGGTCAGGAAATTCTCTTTCTGTTCCTTCTTGTTTTGTCTGCTGGGAAGGTCATTTTGAAAGAGATGGGAAGAAGCCAAGATGCGGCTAGTTGCTGTAGCCTGGTATGAGAATTATACAACCTCTTGGGACTGCTGTCTGTCATAAGTCCTGCCTTCTGCTGTGCAAAATTTCTTTACTTGAGGTTAGGACAGGATTTTTCCACTGAGATCTTACGTGTTGCAGGTCAACAACGTGGTTTCTGGATTGTTGGAGCTACTAAACTGAAAATGTCCTGCTAAGACCAAATAACCCTTCTGGAAGTCAAGGTGTCATTGACAAGAAATTCTCTGCATAAGAATTTGGAGGAAAAAAAAAATCACAAAAAGAAGGGAGGATTTAGAGACGATGCCAGGCAGAACAGAATCAGAATCTTGGTTTCTCTGCTGCACGTAGGAAGGACAAAACTGGCCTGAACTGTTGTGGTCCACTTGCCTCCAACTTTGCTTTCCATTCAGGTACACTGATGGAGAGATTTTGCTCGCTTATGATAAAACAAATCTCTGAAACTTTTTTGTACTTTCTTTTTTCTTCAGCATAAATTCCTCTGCCAAGGAATATTAGTCTTCAAAACTTATGGGAACTTCCGTCAGATGTTAGCTTTTTTCAGTACCAGCTTTCTACAAAGACGCTCATTACATGTGTAACACCATACTGGTGAGATAATTAGATGTTGGAAGAACAACCGTATAAGATACAGAGATTGTATTAATGGATGTCGTGCAGGTTTGCAGTCTGTCCTATTGTGCCTGTTTCCCACACAGGACTCGGCTCTGCTGCCTTTGAGTATTCACACTGAAGCTTTAAAGTGTTTGAAAACGTTTAGGTCAAGACAACTATTTCTGCGATGTTCTGGATTTTTCATTCTTTCTTCACCTGCCTGTTTTTAATGGAATTTCTTCTCTCCTTTTATTAAGAGAAGGGTAATAAGCGTTTCCTATGTCAACAACTTTGTGTTTGCATATTCAGCAATGACTAACATTGTCCCAGTGTCTCTCTGAAATACACCAAAATGAGATTCTTTAGTGTGTGGATCAAATACCATTTGAAAGTGATATAGGTACCCAGTGTGAGGTTGGATTATTGCATATTGCCATAAAAATGGTAGCATTTGTACTTGGCATCTGCGATGATACATCGAGAATTCTTATCAGCTTGTCACTGTAGGAGAGGAAACCTTGTTGACAAGTCAAAAGAACAAGATACCATCAAAACTCTTAACTTCCATAGCAGAAATCCTCTGTCTCCTGCTTTCTTCTCCTCACGTAGCTGGTATCTACAGCTGCGTCCTGAGCCCAGCTGCACAGCAGGGAAAGAGAAGGTTCCCAGCAGACTTTATTGGGGTGGTTGTACTTGGCTTGTGTGCATCGCTTTGGTAGCTGGACCCACGTACAGAGAAAACATACGTGTTTGAGATTGACTAGCACAGAAATTGTCCTTTATTTTTAGTCTTATTTCCAACAGGTTGTTCAGAATGCCTCTGTTTCTTTTTTGCATCCTGCTTTTGGATGGACTTTTTCCTTTGAAGAAATGTTGTGTTTTCTCCTGAAGATACCCCCCTTTTTTTTTGTTTGTTTTTAACTAGACCTATGATCCAATTTGTTCTTCATCCACTGGATGCTCTTCTAGCACTGCACTACTTACAGATGCAAGTTCTTGAGGAAAAAATGTAAAATCCATCATCTTAATGTAACATTGAAAGCGTTTTTCAGAAGGTGTGTTTGGGGAGATGGATTTATGCTCCTAAACTCTTTCTGAAGGTCTTTCTCCATTTCCTATGTTTTACCTACATCTGAATTCTACAACAGAGAGAAATTTGTCTCTAAATTGTGCACTGCTCAACAGTATCTTTGAAAGCATAAAGAATTTAAAAAGCATCCTCATGAGTAGCTGCTGAACCGACTACTTGCCAAAATAATAGCCAAGGTTATTCCCTCCTCAGGTTTCCTCTAGCAAGGTAGAGTTCTCTTTAACATGGTGACATTTTCTGCTTGCTGACACAGGAAGAGCAGGACAAATACAAATGTCTCATCTCATCTACCACATGCTCCTCTACTTAGCGCATCTGTCAGATTCACTTTCAGGACAATCGGGTACTGACAGCTAGCATTGCCTCTCTGTCTTAAATCAAATTACAGCGAGGTTTGCTTTAGCTGCCGAATGTCTTCAGTCAAATTCCTGGCAGATGCTGTTTGGTGCTACCAAGCCATCTTCTTGTGAGCACAACCCATCCCATTCCCAGACCACGGCTGATCAATTAAACACTTCTTCCTTCTAGTTCAGCCCTGTCTTCAGCCTGTGCCAGTTGTGAACCTGATGCCGGCTCCAGCCTTAACGAAGCCACATGCCCCTGGTAATCCCTGACCTGCTGTTACTCCATAGCTGAATGGGCCTGCTCTTTTTTGCTGCAACTTGCTTGTGGATGCTTTTTTTTTTTGACATTGAGTAGCTTGAAATTTGTGTTAGGTTATAACAGAAAATTTGCCTGTTTATATTCTCAGGATTTTATTTTTTTATATATATATATATATGTGTGTGTGTTTGTCTCTAATTTTACATAGTCCCACAGCCCCTTTCTGACATCCCATAGTAAGTTTCACACAGTCCTACAAGCCCCTTGCATACCCCAAAATGTTCCTGCTTGTCACGTTTCCCCGTTCTTGTCGGTGATGTAGTCCGGGTCGCTCCGTCCAGCGCTGTGCCTGCTTGGGTCCCTCGCTGCCCGTCAGTGCAGACCCACAGCGGTTTGGTCTTTGCTGTTCTCTTCAGTATGACCTGCTGTGAATGCTTGTGTGTCTGCGTTTAATGTATGGCTTCCTCTGGTATTTGTGATTGCTGTTATACTTGAGCAGTTCTTAACCAGACACCGTACTGAATCAGGTGCTTTCCCATTCCACGTACCCTCGTAGCAAAAGTTGGCTCTCCCGGATGGATGGGTAGTCTCCAGGATCTCTCTTTGCACAGCAGTTTTCCACTATGAAGTGACTATTTTTGTCCTCCCAAGCTGTTTTCCCAGCTCTGGAAGTTTTTCTTCTGAAGTTTCTTGTCCATTGCACTTGAGCTGTTTCTGTAAAGGGCAGAAAGTCTGATATTTTTTTCCCCCACATCAGCTTTTCTGTAGTGTTTCTCTGGCTGATCTGGCAGCCTTAGAAGGGAGAGGCTTAGGTGGAACGTGCATTCTCGCAAAGTCTGAGGTCTTTAAAAGCTCCTCCTGAGGCAGTCATGGCTCCCTCGGGGCAAAGGCACCTCTGACCGAGCATGTCCTTAGGGGCAGGAGGCAGCGAGCACAAACCAGAAGCAGTTGGTGGCTGCGGGGTGGCTGTTTGCTGGAGTGCCTCTGCCGAGGTCCTTGGCTGCAGCGGCCCTCGTGCAGACTAACTGTGGGGTTAGGGTCACCCTGTTGCTGGCAGAGCTGCCATCGTGTTTGAAGGACCAGTGTGAGTCTCCTCTCTGGTCCAGAGGGAAGTTTAAAGGCTGTCGGAGAGGAGAAGAGAGGGGGTGATTCATCTGTCTGTGTGTGGCTGGCTGATGTACACAGCTACACCTGAGGTAGTTGTCTAGACTCCTGTAGTCAGTGGTAAGAAATAGCTCTTCCAAAGTGCAATTTATCTCATCCCAAGTTAGACATTTAAAATAAGTCTGATGAATCACACTCTGAAATAGCCTATTTCTCTGTTGACTAGCTCAGATATAGATAGCCTTTTAGGTGTTTCTTTCATCTGTCTTGGCCATTAGCAGTGGCTCTTGCAAGCCATAGCAAGGGTTTGTTTGACTTTAGCATCTACTTTCTGTCCAGAAAGTGTGCTCTGCTGTTGTCTTTAACATCCTGCTATGGAAGTTAATGAAAAGGGCAGTCATCAATCTGACACCTATCCCAGGTGGGTATTAACCAAAGTTATGGGTCTTCTCTTGGAACCAGCAAAACGTTCCCTAATGAATCATTGTGCTTTCCCAGCGTAAAGGCTGCTTTCCGTGTGGCTGAAGCATCGCTTTGCAAAGGGAGTGAGAGATGGATGTGCGTGGCTGCCGCGGCGTACACTGCTTCATTTAAATAGTGAATTCATATCTTTAATCTTTTAAGGGTGAAGTTAATTAACGACTGAACAAACCTACCGGTGAGTGTCTTTTGCATAAAGATCAGATGTGTTTCTATTCAAGGCTTTCCAGCTCAGGAGAGGTGAGACTGGCACTTTAGCAGTTTGCTCCCAAGGTGGAACTCTGTTGTTTGACTGTCTGGGACTCTGCTGGCACAGAGGCTTGCTAGATAATCTGAATCTTCAGCTTTGGGAAGAAGTGTGCCAGCAGAAATCTCTGTGCCTGACAGTAACAGCTTGCTTCAAATCCAGCCACATGTTTGTGGATTAAATATGGACCTCGGGTCTAACACCTGTAAGACGCACCAGGGCCTGCCTCTCTTGGGCTCTCCAAACGATGCGTCAGTCTCTTAAAACTAGAGGCGTTGCTGTCACGCCAGCTGGGAATAGCTGGTGTGCATGAGGGGTCACGCTTGGAGTATTCGTTTCCTGTCTTGATTAAGAATTAGTAATGATCCACATACTCTGCTCCTTATTTAAAGCTTGCTGTCAAATCATATCTGTGTATTACCATTTTCCTTTGATCCCCTGCTGCCTGTCAGAAGCAGCATTTTCTTCTCAGTGGGCTCATGATTGATATAGTTGAGTAAAATGTTGGGACAGTTGTTCATATAGTCTGCCTACAGACTGGGCAGGAGATGCTGCTGCCTCCGTGTGCCCGAGTGCCAGCACGTCAGCTGCTAAGTCATAGGGAGCCTTCAGGAATGAAGCCTTGAGTCTGAACTGAGTCTTGGGAAGAGCTCAGCTCTGGTGTAATGTAAAAGCTAAATCCAGGATGCAGATCTTGAATCCCATCCATGGGAGGCATGGAGGGATGTCCCAGCAGATTTTTAGGAGGTTGACGAGGAGAAGCTATGTTATCTTTTTCTCAAATACAAGTAATGATAAGAATGATTTTCTGTAATTTTTGTATGTTACCTCTAAAAGCTGTTTGGTTAATTTTTAATTGTAAGAATAATCGCACTTTCTTAGGAGCACAAGAGTTACAGTTCAAGGCAGTTGCTTTAGGCTGCTGTAGCAGGTAACTCGAGAGATGCCCAGTGCTCCCTACGAGTTCATATGCCTAAAGGACAAGGGGGACCTCCTCCACTGAACTGCAGGGGGTCATCTGGGGGCTGAGTGTGGGCCAGCAAGAGGCATCTTCGGATGTTCGTCTTTTGGCCAGCGTACCGCAGATCTGTGGGGAGAAGCTTTAGCTTGGCATGGATCCACAAGGCACGCACCTAGTCAGATAAAGATTTTGGTATATGGCTTGTGGTGGTCAGCCCAGTGTCCAGCCCTGTCTGATCTGCCCAGAGTTACTTCTTCAGTGCAGAAGTTGCTGGGTGAGGTTGTGTGCTGTCAGAAATCAGACCAGGTGTAATTTGCCTTCTGGCCTCACCCAGTGCGCTGCTGGCCTTTAACTTGACAAGAGTTTTCTTTGCACTTCTACTCAGCTGTGTTCAGTGGCCCGGACACCTAGATTTGCTGCTGGGATTTTGATGACTTGTTTAGCTAAAACTTTTGATCATCATCGTTTTTGAACCTGAGGGTTTCTTGTTAATTGGCTGTCTGTAGTGAGCATCAGCACAGGCAGTACTGAGTGTTGAATGTCTGCTTATCAACAGCATGGTCCTTTGAGACTTCTATTTGTTAGATCCCACAATTCATTTTTTTCCTTTATGGCTGGGCTAGGTAGGGTAACCAGAAGAGCTGATCCATGCTGCCCTTTGTAATAGACCAGTTTACCCACTTAAAGCAGTTGTGGCCTCTGACTTGGAACTAAAATAGTTCATTTGGTTTAGTTCAATTTACTCCCAAAGCTATAATTATGATAAAAGAAATTATATTCACTTTAATTCTGCATAAGAGCATCCACTTATAAATATGATTTGCTGTGACTAATACATTTCAGTTCAGATCACTGATATAAATTAACTAATCTTTTTGCACATCAGAGCCTTGACATTGTAATAGATTCTTTAATGGTGACAGATAAAGGGGATGCACCTGGTGCTCTGACCTTGCTGATCTGTACAAAGTGGTCAGGATGCACACACATCTTTCACCAAAGTTGCTATTTACAAACTTTTGGACATACTAATAGTAAACATAGTAGCAAACTTACTGTAGTTTTAAAAAATAAACAAACCTCATCCTCTTGCTTTTAAGATTTAATTAAGATATTTCTACATTTCCTGGTGCTTACTTCTTACTGCATGGATAATCCCATGGTTTGCTCCTTGAGCATTGCTTTTCTCTGTCCTCTGGGAAACAGAGTTTCCTTGTACTCCGTCTTTCTCACTGAGTTTTCTGTAGGAGATAAATCAGTTATTAGTCAGACTTACGGGGCATTCCTACAAATGCATGTAAACAAGATAGTACCTATATTCTCCTTGGTAATGGAACGCTTTCTGGGTTTTGGGGGTGGTTTTGGTAATTGTTGGCTAGATCATCCTAGGAGTACAAGATAGGCTTGCCTCTTGCCTTGGCTGCAGACAACCTTGGTAACATGGCAGAGATGCGTCTTCCTGCCAGACATATCGGCAAACAAACTTGGGGCTAAAATGTGTTCTGTAGATGACCTCTAAACAGGACCTGTTGGAATTTGGGGATGCCATGTTAGTAGTACATAGTGTGTCTTTCCTTGGAAATGACTTGACTTGAGGGTCTTACTAATTTAAATGCATTTAGGTGTGCACTGAGCTGGCAGCTGTCCCTATTTACCTTCCAGAATTAGAAAATGCTTCATTAATTCAAGTCAGCATCTTCTGTATGCCTCAGCTTGACCTTAGCAGTGTCCCAGTTTTCGACTATGGGGGCACACAGACCTATTATTAGCGGGAAAACTCAGGTGTGAGCTTGCCAGGCTTTAGTTGCTGTAGGATTGATGTGCATTAGGATAACTTAGCTTTCTGCTCGCTGAAAGAGTGCACAAGCTGCGTTCACAGCAATGTAAGGCTGTGCACATGGACAACTGTGCAGAGCAGCTGAAGCACTGACTGTATGTTTGCATGCTTGTATGTTCTTTAAGACCCTGCTTATGTAGTCAAGTTCTTAGACATCCAGAAAACTGCCTCGTGAACCCCTGGTTTCTCTGTTTACGGGTGTATATTCTTTGCACCTGTCAATTTAATGGTAGCAACAGGTTTGAAAGGGCTGTGTGTGTCTGACTTGGGTATTCAGCCTGATCTGGGAATCTGTGTTGAGGATGCTGACCATTTGTGTCCAGCACAGCGTTTGTCTGAGCAGATTTCAACATCCTTCATTCAACCGAGTCCAAGAGCTTGGAGCTGAACCTGGGAGCAGGCGGGCCTGAAGGCATCTTGAGGGCAGGGGCTGCTGGGACAGTCAGGTGTGTGCAGTCTTGGTGGACCTTGGTCTGGTGCTTCCAAATCCATGCTCGAGATGAATGTGTGTTTAGCATCCTCATGGTTTACACAAGCACTGTGCTGAGGATCGTATTAGTTGAATGTATAGGACTGTTCACATCTCCTCTGCACAGCACCAAGAAGTAGCAAGGCATGCATGGCCATCTTCTGCCATTGCAGCACATTTATATACACCAATGGTTTCTTCAGGCCCTTTGGTTCAAGAAGCTGCTAGAAAACACACCAGCTCCTTTCCTCTTGCTTACTTCTGTGCTTCTAGAGTGATGTTTCCTGACTGTTCTTGCAGCATTACGGTGGCATGTCTCCCTGTAGGTGCAGTGGGAACCAACTCTGACAATGCCATAAGCCCAAGACCCAGCAAAAAATCTGGGCAGGGAGAGGCAGACGGTGAAGTGTGGAGCCAGCTTTATAGTAGGGTGCTCTGACCTGCAACACCAGCCACCTTCTGCTTTGTACAGTGTGGCACAGGCGCCCGGCCGCTGAGCTGGAAGGGACTGTGTCTTCCCTGCACAGCTCCTCACCGTGTCCTAGGTTGGGCGATGCAGGAACTGGCACTCTAGCACGAAGTGGGAGAGGTTCATGCCTGTTATAAAGGAGTAAGGTTGGTCTTGATTTAGCAGTGCCTGAGGGGTCAGCATCTTTTGGGGGGTGCTGTTGACTCTCTTGAGGGACAAGATGCCTCGCAGAGGGATCTAGGTAGGTTGGAGCATTGGACAATCAGCAATGGCATGAAATTTAACAGGACCAAATACTGGATTCTGCACCTAGGATGGAGTAATGCCAGGCAGAAGTATAAACTGGGAGAGGAGTGGCTGGAGAGCAGCCCTGCAGAAAGGGATCTGGGGGTGCTGGTCAGCAGCAGGCTCAATAGGAGTCAGCAGTGTGCCCTGGCAGCCAAGAAGGCAAACCGCATCCTGGGGTGCATCAAACACAGTATAACCAGCTGGTCAGGAGAGCCGATTATCCTGCTGTATTTAGCGTTGATGTGGCCTCACCTTGAATACTGTGTGCAGTTCTGGGCCCCACCATTTGAGAAGGATGTGAAGGTCCTTGAATGCATCCAGAGGAGGGCAACAAAGCTGGTGACAGGGCTGGAAGGCATGTCCTATGAGCAGCGGCTGAGGACTCTGGATTTGTCTAGTTGGGAGACAAGGAGGCTGTGGAGCGACCTCATTGCTTTCTACAGCTTCCTGAGGAGGGGACGTGGAGAGGGAGGTGCTGATCTCTTCTCCCTGGGATCTAGGGACAGGGCGCCTGGGAATGGTTCAAAGGTGTGCCAGGGGAAGTTCAGACTTGACATTAGGAAGCATTTCTTTACCGAGAGGGTGGTCAAACCCTGGGACAGCGCTTCCTGGAGAGGTGGTCAATGCCCCAAGCCTGTCAGTGTTTAAGAGACACTTGGACAATGCCCTTAATAACGTGCTTTAACTTTTGGTCAGCCCTGAAGTGGTCAGGCAGTTGGACTAGGTCCCTTCCAACTGAAATATTCCATTCTATTCTATCTGAATGTAGGCCAGAGGAAGGGCAAGAATTCAGTGGAGAAAGCCAGCAAAGAAAGATAATTTAGAAAGCAGTGGTTGGAAGAGCAGGTATTAGTATATTTCTTGATGTTGAGATTCATTGTTCAGATGTGGAATTACTTGGGGCTTCTTGAGGACTTTAGTGGACAAACCAGATAGACATCTGTCTAGGTTGAGTTTTCAGGAATACCAGAATGTCGTGGACATCCAGGTCAGCTTAAACAGGCCATACATTTTTTGACTTAGGGCTTCTGGCTGTGTCAGCAGCATGCTGGTTTATGCAGAATTGATGTTGTACACCGTGCATTGGGTATGAGAGGGGGATCAGTAGGTGAGCATGCTGTCTAGGGGAGGAATATAGTGGGCTGTCCAGATTTGAGCAGGAGGTGGTGCAGGGAGCAAAACAAAAATGCCTTGTATTTCCCTCCTGGGCAGAAGGGACAGAGGAGACTTTTTTTATTTCTATCTTTAGTATGTAGACTATTTTATAAATTGAATTTCCTTGTCTGTTTTGGACCGACAGGGCCTTGCAGAATGGGTTTGTCTCTTGGATGTGAGGCCATGGGGTAGAGGAGTTAAGAAGGGTTGTCCTCTAAAGGCTGTATGGTTAAAAAGTGTGGACCTCTGGGTTTTGGTAAACCAGACACTGTGGGGCCAACAGCAGTGGGCTGTGGGATGCCAGGCTGTCAGTGCCCTGTTGCTACCCATGGCCCAGATGTGTCGCGGTGACTGAGCTGGAGACAGCTCTTGTGCTTAATTTCTGTGTTTTTCTGCTTTGCTCTTAGCTAGTGCACGTGTCCCATGTTTTTTCTCTTTCATTTTCATTCATGCTTCGCAGTAGATGAGCAGCTTCGTGAACTAGGTAACTATGAATTTTTTCTTTTTTTTTCCTCCACTCCGCTGCATCCTTTTCCACTTTTCTGCTTGCTGTGTCCTCCATGTGTGGGAGTTTACAAGGGCTTTTGGAGACCAGTCTTTCCTCTTCTTTCCTTGATTCCTGCTGTCTAGCCTGGATGGGGTTGGGGGGCAGAGTACAAGGGACCTTCCTTTCCCATCCTGCTGGTTTTCCCACAGTCCCTGAAGTTTCTGTGTTCTTGTATGTCTCTTGTGACGTACACAGGAAGGCCAGCTGAGGAGATGCACGTGCCTCCTAAGAAGATACTCCTATGATGTCTGGTGAGAGCTGTAGAAAGGAATGAGCTGATCCCAGGAGAGTCTCTGCAGAAGTGCTAGCTATCTGCCTGCTGCTTGCTGCCGAGGTGGCGCAGGACAGCAGGGAAGAGGCAGTACCAGACCCTGCTTCCTCCCCTGTTGCTTATGAAGGAGGTGGCGAAGTTCACACCCAGGTCATGTGGTCTTGGTGTAGGTTGTTTGGATTTTTCAATGCCAGGATGTAAGTATTTGGGCTTAGTCAAGAGGGACAGATACCATACTCTCCTTTGTGGTACCAATCCCCCCAGGCTGGAGATCCAATCCCCTGATCTATGAGGATGTGACTGGGGAGCATCGGATCAAGCAGAACTGACCCCAGGAAGTGTTGTGCACCACCAACATCCCCATCTGCTGCTGTTGCCCTCTTCTGTGGGGGAGCCTTGAGCTGAGTCCTACTGAAAACACCATTTCTTTCCTGTGTCTGCAGAGGAAGCCCCGCTCACTCCAGATAGATGCCCACTCACTGCCAAACAGGTCTCGCCTCTTGTTCCGGCACAGGGGGGGAGGTGGCGTTGAACAGGGGCCTGCCTCCTCCAGGCTGCTGTTCCTGATGATAAAGCTAGCTGCTAGTCGGTGCAGGAAGAGCAGAGGAAACTCTGCATGAAAATGAAATTGTCTTCCTAATTCACATTGAATACTAGTTGGCTTCTGCCCATAAACCTTGTTGTAGTTTACAATTACAGGCAGAGCTGGTAGTTGAGATCGCTATGCACCTTCTGGGCTCTCCCAGGCTTGCTTCTCCCATCCGTGCTATCTGTTGTGGCCTCAGCCATCCATACTGGAAAGCAGGAAAAGGAGGCACAGCTTCATGGGAACGCTGTGGACAGCTAGGGACTAGCTTCAGGGTAGGATGCAGCAGAGACAGCACAGAAAAGGAGAGAGGCAGAAGACCAGGAGCAGGTTTGGAAGCGTTTTTCCTCCCTAGGATGAAACAGGACCTCTTAGCCTGTCAGAGCAATGGGCATTACGTGTTCTCAATGTGAACCGGCTTCAGAAATTTATCTGCAGACTTGGAAAAGTGACACCAAGCATGTGTTCAGCTGTGATTTTTTTTTTTTTTTTTAAGCTTAAACTGTTCCCCAATGGGGTTGTGTTTGTGTGTTGGTGGCAGTAAGTGTCTTGCCAGGGACCTCTTCTGCCAAATTTAAGTCTGTTGTCTGGAGTGTCCAAGTGTTACGGCTGCCTGTTCAGAATATTTGTAAGAGGTTTTTTTTGTTTTAGACCCTGTGAAAATATTTTCTTTCAGCTTTAGTTCTGAACCGCGACTGGGCTCCAGTTAAGTTCTGGGCTCAGCTGGAACTTGTTGTTTAAAAGATCGCTGAGTATAGGAAAAGTCATACTAAACAGTTAACTTCAGGCACATTGAAGGTTGCTGAGGACAGAATGCTTTGGTGAAAAAATGTGAGACATCATAATGCACTGGCAGCTCCACCATGATGATTTATCCTGTTGTAAACTGTTGCCAGTGTTTCCCTGAAATGCTTTTAGATTTGCAAATGCTGATTCTGCTTGGGAGTGTTTCCTGGGGCTCTGCTGACCCACAAGACCAGACCTGTGCAACAGCGTTGTCTGCTTGGCTTGCTTGGCCCTGACGGGAGGAGGAACCTCACTCTCCTGTGGGTACCACCCTGCCAGCCAGCACAGGGTAGATGCGAATGTGACGGGAGGAAGCCGATCTCATCGGTCTGCAGTAGGAGCCTGGCAGGCTGGTCAGTGAAGCGTATCCCTGTTCTTCAGTATCCCAAACCTTGTCTTCTATGTGAAGTGCAATCGTGAATTTGAGCCCTGCTGTAAAGGGATTCACTGTTCTTCAAGGAACAACAGTGCTTGCCAGTTTACTGTGAAGTGCTCTCATTGCTGAGCACAATGAAGTGCAGAATGAGGTGCTCTAGCAGAGAGTGGAAGCGCTGCTTCAAAAAGAAGAGGAAAAAAAAAGGTGTTATCAATATCTGCTCCAAATGTAGCAGTATTTCTGCTGCTGCTGGGGCCTTTCTCCTGCTGTTTTTACTGAGAACTTCCCAACAATGCTTCACGCTGTCAGTATTAATTTTTGGATCCAGTACCTTTCAGTAGCCTTTGACTCTTAATTAAGAAATGGAGTACTTCCTCTGCCTACATACCGGCTGCTTGTTCTTCATCGTTGGCTTCCTTGGGCTACTTCAGAACCACTCCTTTAACAACTTCCATAAAAATGGAATATCTTTCTCTTCCTCCCTCATAATTTTCTTTGAATTTTTCTTCCCTCCCCTTTGTTTTGTGTCAGGGATGCTGCTCTAGGTCTTACAAGAAGCGTGGCTGCAAAGGACTCATCCTTCCTTCCTGTGTCTTTTTTCTAGACAGGAGCTTCTCCCTTTACTAGGCAGCTTCATTCATTAGCACATTTCTTTCCCCCTGAAAGGTTTTCCTTCACTTTGCAACACTTGCAACATGGATAGCATATGTTGTCAGCCATCCGCCATGTGAAGTGTTTATTGCACATACGTCTTACTGGGTTGCGAACTTCTAGTCTCTGCTGAAAACCTGCGTGACATCAGGATTGCTGATGAGACTTTGTGCTAAACACCTCTTTCTTAATATCAAAACTGACAAGTATGTGCAGGACAGTACCTAGGTTTCATTATTATGTTTATTCATCATTCCACCCTTATTTTCCCTTCTTTAAAAGTTCCCAGGATTTTCAGTCTTTTACCGTAAAAAGCCCTTTCATGGCTCTGGTCATGTCACTAGTTGGTCTCTAACTTTTCTGCAGCTGTGAAGTACTCTTGAAATGAAGTGGCCAGTGTTGCACTTGATGCACGGATGAGGTGGCCCATTTATTGTGTCGTGTTTTATCCGGATTTTTTTAAAAATTTTTTTTTTTTGTAGTTATGGCAGCTATCCAGAAGTCTCAGGACCTGCCTGTCATGCTTCTGGGGTCTCCTTGCTCTAGGGATATATTTAGTTTGAATGCAATAAAGTGTGAGCTTCTCAGATTTTTCTTAACGTTCACTGCATGGTGCTTATCATACAAACTGCTGTCCATGATCGTATGACACAATTACCCTCTGAGGCTATGATTTTTCATATTCCTTGCATAATCACCTTGCCCCATTTAGCAGCAGTAGTTTTGTGTGATGTCAGCTCAGTGCAAGGGCATCTTGTCTTGTCCATGTTGTGGTCCTTTAATAGAATAATGTAAAAACAGTCGTGTTTGATCAGGACAAAGGACCACCCAGTTCCACTTCTTGTTGGTTTGAGTGGCCCAAAGCAGCGGTCTGCAGAAGACTATGAAGGGAGGAAGGTGCATAGTGGTGCTTGGCTGGTGGCTGGGAGGTTACACTTGTAGTGACTCAAGGCTTAATTTAGAGCTCTTGGTGATTTTTTTTTTTTCTTCATTAATTTCTCCAGTGGCATATTGAACCCATGATAATTTCTACTGTCAGTAATGTCCTGTGGCAAAGTGTTCCGCAGCTTAGTAAGCATTGTATGAAAAGTTACCTCCCTGGTTTTGTTTTAGTCCTGCTGCCCAGCATTTTGGTTGACGCACCTCAATTCTTGTGTTAGGAGAAGCAGTGAGTGGCTGATGCATGTCTGTCCTTTCCCAGCCATGTGCTGATCTCCCACTCCACTGGTCTCTTATAAGCTGAAGGGTCCTGGTCTATGTATTATTTCGTGTGCAGATGCTATTCCAGACCTTTGTCTCGTTGCCCTCCTCTGGAACTTCTCTCAGTTCTCTTTGTCACTTTTGAAATGGGGAGACTGGAGCTGTGCATGCTCTTGAATAGCAGGCACACTCGGGATGATGCGGTGGCTCAGCGACAGTGTTCCTCGTGCTTGATCTTCCTGAACCTGCAGCAGTGAGAAAACAAAATGTTTAGGTCCTCTCCTAACCTGAAGAGAAGTAGTGCTAGGGAATGATCTTGGGCCCAGCAAGAAGGAAGATACTGATGAAGCTGGTCCTCATTGTATAATGGTGTGCTAAAGGATGGCTATTACCAGCTTATTCTTTCTACAGAGACTAGCTTTAAAAGCCCTTTTAGACTTGCATTAACTGTGGAAATTAAAGAAAAAATAACTTTAAAAAGTACAAAGCAGTTAACAAGACTTTCAATTTAACATTTCCTCTCCATGTCCCGGGAGGGAGCAGTATTTGAAACCCCCATCCTTGATCTTTTTTCTTTTTTGTTGATACCTGCCATTTTGGGGAGGTAAAGTAAAAGTTAGCTGTGATGATCTGGAGCAGCAGGGTGGACTCTAGTCCTTTTGAGACAGGATAAAATACACAGTTTCTGCTCCTGATGCAGCTTTGGGTATCTGTGCACTGAACTACCTTGTGCGACATAAACACATCCTTATTTTAAGACTTGCTGCTTGGAAAGCATGGAAAGAGTGCAAAATATGGTCAGCCCTTCAGAGACCTAATAAACTCATCTCACCTCACAGCTCTCCAAGGCTCTGTTGCTATCGTCTGCTTTTGGTCATATGTTCAAAGTGACATTATATTCCTCATAAGCTAACCCAGGCTTTTCACAAAAAATGAAAACGATAAGAAGCAAAGCAGTAGTAGAGGGGTGAAGTAGGAATGCACTTCCTAGTAGGAGAAGGCAGGGAGGGAAGGGTGTGGGGATAAGCAGAACAGATTGCTCCAGATGGAAGAGGTGGGAAGCCGCCGATGTCTGGCTGCAGGCTCTGAGAGCTGTGGGCAAGCCCTCAGCGTTGTAGGGCTGGTTGGAAATGCCGGCATGCCGAGGTGAGTCACAAGCTGCTTTTGCTGCGCTGTCTGCAGGACTGGCTAACGCCGAGCCTGCCTTCACTCGGTGGTGCCAGGAGGATGGCTGCTGCACAGGAATGCCTTTCTCCCTGCCCAGGCTGGGGTCTGCGTGTCCCTCTGTGGTCTCCGCAGGAATGGGCCACGGGGGCGGCTGCTAATAAGAAATGAATCCTTCCTTTCATCTGCTCCCTTCACATCTGTGTGGGTGTTTCTGTCTCAAGCAAATTGGATTGCGGGTTGATGAAGCAGCCCCTATGGGAAAAGCCGTGAGCGCAGCTCCAGCGCTCAGGCCGGCGGCTAGAGGCGGCAGCTGTCTTCAGCAAGGAGCGCTGGAGCAGTGGCAGCAGCTAGCCCTGGCTCCCGGCGCAGGCAGTGGGGCAGCCATGCACGTGGTGACCTGCAGGGAGGCTGCCACAAGCCCCGGGGCCCCGGTGGCCCCTGAGCTGGCGAGCGGGAGGCAGTGCAGCACGTGGACTGGCGGTTGCAGGCTGTCAATGGCCTCAGGGAATTTTCCAGCATCTTCTGCCCTGCCACTTGATCAAATCCAGCCCCTGGAGCAGCCCCAGCAAAGTTGTTCGCTCACCTGTCCGTAACGGACTTTGGAAGAGAAAATTAAATACAGTATTAATGAATTTGGGAGTTTCTGCAAGGACTGAGCAGTTTTTTAGTGCCTGCTGTTTATTTCACAAGGAATTTTAATGCTGACTCTGTAATCACTGTCCACTGTGATTTGGACCTCAGCCTGTGAGCATGTGGTCCTGTCCGCCCCTTGCTGGCTCCAAGTAGAGAACCTCCCAGCTTCTCTTCTGCCCCCCTGGCTGTAGTTATTCCCTACGTGGCTGTAAGGTTTCCATGTTGACTGTGAAGTCTTTTTAATTGTACTTCCATAGGTGATGACACCGAATGTTTCCTCTGGTTGGACTGTAGAAACAGTGGCACAAGGCATGAACTTGGAGAAGCATGGTAGCTCTCACTGGCCCTTTCCCAGTATCTCACTGGCGGTGGGGCTCCGTTGGGGCCCTGCACCAGCATATCACACAGAATCACAGAATGGTAGGGGTCAGAAGGGACCTCTGGAGATCATCTTGTCCAGCCCCCCTGCTTGAGCAGGTACCCCCAGAGCAGGGTGCACAGGACCGCATCCAGGTGGGTTTTGAATATTTCCAGAGAACAAGACTCCACAACCTCCCTGGGCAGCCTGTTCCAGTGCTGTCTCCCTCACAATAAAGAAGTTTTTCCTCATGTTCAGCTGGAACTTCCTGTGTTCCAATTTGCGCCCGTTGCCCCTTGTCCTGTCCTTGGGCACCCCTGAGAAGACTCTGGCCCCATCCTCTTGACACCCACCCTTTAGGTATTTATAAGCATTGTTGAGATCCCCCCTTAGTCTTCTCTTCTCCAGGCTGAACAGACCCAGGTCTCTCAGCCTTTCCTCCTAAGAGAGGGGCTCCAGTCCCCTGATCATCTTCGTGGCTCTCTGCTGGACTTGCTCCAGCAGTTCCCTGTCCTTCTGGAACTGGGGAGCCCAGAACTGGACGCAGTACTCCAGATGTGGCCTCACCAGGGTGGAGTAGAGGGGGAGGATAACCTCCCTCGACCCGCTGGCCACACTCCTTTGGATGCACCCCAGGATCCCGCTGGCCTTCTTGGCCACAAGGGCACAGTGCTGGCTCATGGTCAGCCTGCTGTCCACCAGCACTCCCAGGTCCTTCTCAGCAGTGCTACTTTCCAGCAGGTCAACCCCCAACCTGTACTGGTGCGTGGGGTTGTTCCTCCCCAGGTGCAGGACCTTACACTTGCTGTTGTTGAATTTCATTTGGTTCCCCTCGGCCCAGCTCTCCAGCCTGTCCAGGTCTCCCCGGATGGCAGCACAGCCTTCTGGCATGTCAGCCGCTCCTCCCAGTTTGGTGTCGTCAGCAAACTTGCTGAGGGTACACTCTATCCCTTCGTCCAGGTCATTGATGAATATGTTGAACAGAACTGGACCCAGTACAGACCCCTGGGGAACACCGCTAGTGACGGGCCTCCAACCAGACTCTGCGCCGTTGATCACAACCCTCTGAGCTCTGCCGTCCAGCCAGTTCTCGATCCACCTCACTGTCCTCTCATCTAACCCCCACTTCCTAAGCTTGTCTATGAGGGTGTTATGGGAGACCGTGTCGAACGCCTTGCTGAAGTCCGGTAATATCCCGGTAATGTGCCAGGATAAGTTGCCCTCTTGGTCGCTTTGTGCTCTGACATCATGGGAGACAAAAGCCGGGGCTGTATCCTCTGGAAGCTGAAGTGATGAGCTGAGTGGCCCTAACAGTGCTCTAGTTCTGTGCTTTGTACGTTTGTGTCAAATTCAGTGTATTTAATATCACAGAAGATGTTTAATTTTCAAAGCACTTCGCTTCTGTTTCAAAGAAGTGCAGTGTCATGCTGCAAAGTGCCTTGGACAGGAGGAGAGGTCTGTGCTGCTAATTACAGAGCAGCGAGCTCTTGGCATTTGAAATTGCAAAGGTGTCAGTGGGCTGCTCAGAAGTATATGATCTGGTTATTTTTGTTTTTTAAAAAAAAAAAGTGGTCATGAAACGGCTACGAGCGTTAAAGGAAAAGGTGACATACGACTACTCGCAGTGCTGTGAGCTGTCTGCAGTCAGGCAGAGAAAGGGCCCCCTCGTTCTCTCTCTCCGAGCAGTCTGCAGACAGCACAGCATCCATGCTTACCCAGGGTAGGTAGCTTGAAAGCTGGCTACCGAGAGCTGTGGAGGGATAACATGGTGCAGAGTGAGTGAGCAATAAAATGTCTGTTGAAGTTCAGAGCTAACAAATGCAAATCATGCGTATAGCGAAGAATAGCCCAAATGATAACATACGCAGCAATGGGAGTCAATTAGCTATTGGCATTCAGACAGCAGATCTTGGAGTAGCAGTTTCTCTGTAGTATTGTCAATAATAATTATAAATAAAGAGATAACCAGCAATACTCTCTGTAAAATCAGTGCAGTGCTCCAGAAATGGCCAACCCTACCCCAACTGATGGAAAGTTAGGAATTATTAGGAAAGTTCTTAAGACCAAAACAAAACCCATCAACATGCATAGTGTAAATCCATGACGTACCTCATCTGGCAGCTTAAACCCCCCTCTCCCTACGGTGTACAGCTGTGTTGGCAGAGTGCGGAGAGGGTATCGGGGGTGATCAGAAGCCTTCAGTGGCATCTGCACAAGGAGATACCCTTGTGCAGTTTAAGACTTTTCCATTTGGGAAATAAATGGTGTGACAGCAGTCTGTAATTTCATGAATAGTTTGGAGAAAGGCTGCTTACTAATCCTCTAATATGGAACGTGGAGGTGCTCAAAGAAATATTGGCTCCAGCCTTCAGACAGAGGAGAGCACTTTTTTGTGCAGTGTGGTGTTAAACTGCAGAATTTATTGCTGCATGACACTGTGGAGGCCAAGAATGTGAACGGATTTTAAAAAAGGAGTAGGTTCATTTATGGAAGACAGGTTTGTCAGTGTCTGTTAGGCAGTACAACTGCTGCAGTCTCCGGCTCTGGAAAACCCCCTGGACTGTCAGCGGCTGGAAGCTGAGCGTGCTGTTCCTCACAGCCCTTCTCAGGCAGCTGCCATCACAGATGGGTGCTGGGGACGGGGTGGTGGGTGCCTAAACCTTCAGCTGGGTTAACGAGGGCTAGGCTGGTGTTGCCTGTGGCTCCTCCTTTGGACGTGGAACCGGGTTCTCTGTTTCAGGCAGCCGGCAAGCCCCCAGAAGAATTTGCCTGATTTCTATGGCTGTTGTTTTCAGTCCAAGATGGGAATATGAGAAACTAGAACAATTTTGTCCTTAGTGCTGCACTCGATGTGCAAAGGGAGGAGGGAGAAAGCAAGCATTGTGCAGGGGAAGGTGAGGCAGTGTGTGCTGAGCCTGCTTTGGGTTGCCTGGGCTCTAACTGCTGAGTTTGGCTTAGCTCTGGTTTCACAGAGAGCGTTTTGGACGGCAGCCTTCGCTCCGAGCTCTCGCAGCTGATGGATGGCTGTTGACACCTCCGCAGCAAGCCTGCGCTAGTCACTCTGCTTTCCTGCCTGCTTCTTGAGACTGATGTGTCAGGGTGGGGATTCCTTCCCAAGAGGCCACCGAGTGCTTTATGGTTCAGGCTTTCCTCTCTGTATGGCTCTTGAGTGGATGTGGGGGATTCCTAATCCTTCTGTCTTTAAGGACAAGCTTTCTCAGCTGCAGCAGTAAATTAGAATTGCAATTGCCAGTCCCTGCATAAGTATCTGATCCCAAAATGTTCCTCAGAGTGGGGCTCATTCGGCGAGGGTTTAGAAAAATTACATCAGCCTGTAATAACCTCCAAGACGCTTTCTTGCCTTTCTTTGACAAGGCATTTTAGCTGCTTGAGTGGTGTTAATATGGCAAAGCGCGTCACAGCACTTCAATGGATTCAGGCAACAGACAAAGGGGTTTCCTGAACTCTGGGACTCTGATGGGACTCCTCCTCCAGGAAAACAGCTTGTTGGTGAGGAGCAGGGGGGAGACGAGCAAGCAGTGTGATGCAGCTTGGCCAGGTGGTTGCGTTTCTCCTGGATCTCTCTTCTTCCTGGCAACCCGGCGCTAGTGCATGGCTGTGAGTTTGTTCTGTAGGCAGCACGCTGAGCTCTGGGTGCGAGCCGTCTGAGAGAGCTCTCTGGCTGCTTTTCCATGTTCAAGAGCTAGGGAAACATGTGCTGCTGCTTCCTTCACACCAGCAATGCCACTGTTGCCACTGAAAGCCTGTGACCCCTGCAAACCAACAGTGCGTGTCCTGCTCCGCAGTGCTAATGAACATGCCCAGCGTGGCAAGGCATCGGCATGCACAGCAGGACAGTGGCAGTGCTGGGCTCTGCAGTTAAGTGCTCTAACGGCCCCACTCTCCTCTCTGATTGCCCACCAGAGGGTTGGAAATGAGATGGGCAAGGGCATGTAAGATAGTAATGAGGCAAAAGAAGCAAAATGTCTTGTGCTGAGGAGAAAACCAAGACAGGCGACAGCTGGCGTGTGGGGGGGATGCCGTGTCTTTGTCACCCCTTTGTGCAGAAGACAGGAGTGATGTAAAGGGCCCCCCACTCGAGGACTGCTGAGCTGTGGGCTCTGAATCCAGAAAGTCCTCGTGCAGTGGAGATGCCAGGGCTGAACCTGCCAGCACGGAAGCTGCAGGCAGCGCAGAGCACCCTCCCCAAGGGTGTGCTCTGGTCCTAGGAGATGTGTTAGCTGGTGTAACCTGGCCAGGAAGGCAGTAAATGGACAACTGTGAGTGCTGTCTGCTGGGCAGCTACTTCTTTTCCCTCTGCTGTCCTTATTGGAGAAGGAAGAGGCTGGCTGCTGTTCTGCCTTGCTCTTCAGACCATTGTCACCAGCGTGTTCGCTCACCTTGTGTGCTGTGTGCAGCACTAGAAGTGTCGGTTGTCCTTCCTTCCCTGTGCTGGGAAATCAAGCAGGTATTATATATAATTTTTAATGAATATATTACACTTGTTCTGTGCTCTGTGTGTATATTAGCAATAGAAAAAAAACCCCACCAATGCCCTAGGAGAGAGGAAAAAAAAGGCTTTAGTGTTGCCTCTCCTGCAGCAAGAAATGCCCTGACATCTAGGGAGCAGACAACACCTTCTCTTGGGGTCTTCCTCCCAAGCCTTTTGATCCTTTCAGGTGCTCTGTGAGAAACCAACGCAGAAGTCAGCATGCAGGAGCCTGGCTCCTGTGTGGCCGGAGAGGCATGTGTGCTCTGGGTGACCGGAGTCCCTGAGGTTTTGGGCGTTTGTTGTTCCTTGTATCTAGTAGTACAGTGTGTCTGAAAACAAGACTAGGCTATTGTCCTTCAGGATGATATTGAGCCTGCAGGTGACCAGACATCACGCAGGTGTTTTTTGTACATACTGCTCTGCAGTGCTTGAGATTGTGAGGAATCCAGGAGCCTCCTACATTTTATCTGTGTAATTATATATTAAAAAAAAAAAAAACCCACACCACTACATCTGCAAAGTCATGCCTTTCTCATAGTTAACTTCTCCTAGCCACTCTCCATGAGTGTTTTGCTGAATAGTGGGTCCTCTTGCCACTGGTTGTGTGGATGAACACAGGGGACGGTGGGTAGAGCTGTGTTAGGTGCACGTAGTTCTTACTTCCATTTCTGTCATCCAGCTGTTTCATCTCCTGGTTGCCTGCAGGTGTCAATTGTACTAGAGAGATGTGATCCTTCCAAAATCTTGACATGTGAGGGATCCAGCAGCAGGAATACAATTGCCTGCAACTCTTTTTGGGTACACCTTCTGAAGAGTTTCTTGTGTTTGTGTCCTCCTGTCTCTTCCAGGCAGCACAGGAGTGTTTCATGAGCACTGCCTCTGCACAGGTGGAAGGAGTTCTGGTCCTTCCCAAACTCTGTGCCCTCTGTGTGCCCTTCCCTTGGCAGGAGATGTCTGAGGATCAGGAGATCTGCAGGGTGCAGATGGACTAGAGTTACGTGGTCATCCAGAGATGACTGTGTTGGCTGTTAAAACTTTTATGTGCTGACAAGAGATTTCAGTGACCTTTAGTCCTTCTCATCGGGGTAACCCCTTTGTAATTCTGAGTCTGCCGATTATACGTCCATTGCTGTCTCCTGAGTCTATCTGATGTCTGCACTTTAGGGGAGATGTTAGCAAATTAGAAGAAGGGTAGAGGAGATCTTAGGAAAGGGATCTGACTCTGGAAAGCTTATACAACAGCTTTACGGAAGGAGGCAGCTTAAAGGAGGAACTCTAATGTAGCGCAGAAGGAAACAGGATGGTAGAAGCTGAAATGAAAACTTCAGACTACAAGAGCTGGGTGTTATGTTGTAGGGTTTGGTTTGTTTTTAATCTTGGGGCTATTTAACCACTGGAGTAACTTACCAAGGACTGAAGTGGGTTCCCTGCTTTAGGCATCTGCTCTGGCCCTAGGGTCAGTGAATTGTTGGGACACTGAAGACAGGATTTGGTGGATTTACCATCCCCTGAAGTTAAGGAAAGATTTGGTGTTTCTAAGACACTTGTTGTAATACAGACAGAGTAATGGCAGGGTGCAGAGGTTCTGGTGACTGTCAAAGCAAGATTAATACAGCAGTTTCCTCCATCCTCAAAAAACAGGAACTCACAAAGCCCCATATCCTTGAGCATGTTGGATTTGGCTTGCTACCTGACCTGCCTGAGCAGAGTGCCCATGGCTGTGGGAGCTTCCTGGGAATGAGGGGAATTGACTGAATGAAATGCAGGACTCTTCCAGGCAGTAGCTGTTTGTAAAGTCCCTACTGGAACCTGTAGCCTGAAGACCCAGGCCCACATGTGTCCTGAAACCATCAGTGGGCAGTGGAGGGAGATGGAGGAAGAGATAAGCATTTGGATTTTGCAGCTGAAACTTTTTCAGACCCCAGCAGTGAAGTCAAGGACAGTGACCCTGGTGTGCCCACCAGCTGAGAGCTGTTGCTGGGAGCTTCTCTCCACCCCTCTCTGAGCAGTGGAAGCTGTGATCAGCACAAAATCCTGTCCAGCCTTGGCTCTGATTTCCTGCTGACTGGTGGTTAATTTCCAGTGGCTCATCTTATTTGGATTGAGCTTAGTATAGACGTTGAAATCTGTTACCTATGTTTCTGTCTCATTTATGGGTTGGTGAGAGGTTGCATAGCAGGGAGAGCAAAAGTGACCAGGATGGGATCGCTGGAGTTGTGCTGCTAGTTCCTGTTCAGAAGCTGTCAGAAACTTTGTTTAGTGAAGCCCACGGACTCAGTGTTGTTTATCATCTGTTCATCTCACTGAAAAGCATCAGCTGTTGAGGCTTGGTTTCTGGTTTCAAAACAGAGAGGCTCCCACAGCCCTTATTGTCCCACCTTTTCTGGCCTCGTTTCTCTCTGAATGAGTGGTCAGTGGCAGTGGGTGCATGCCTGCCGTCCTGGAGGCTAACTGTTCCTGTTACCAGATGCTGTGGATTGGACTTCTGCCTGGTCCCTGGCAGAGCTGGCACGTGTGCTGCCCTGAGACCTTGAGCCACCTCCTGGGGAGGTGTGTCAATGAGGACATTCCTGCAGCTGCGTGCATGAAACAGAAGTCACGAGCATATAAAAAAATTCTGCTTCAGGTACAAACCAGATCTTTTGAGGGATTTGGGAAGACACGCCCCTCCCCAAGGCAAGCAATTCTGTTCCAGTCTGTTAGAAGGAACCTTCCTCCTTCCCCTAAACATCTGCCTCTTTCTCCTTTCACAGATAGGAGGGTAGGTTACATGAAGTCCTGCTCAGGCAGCTGCATGATGCCTGTGTTCCTCCTTGCTTGCCGGCGTCCTGTGCAGCGTGTTGTGGTGCTGTCAACTGCGAGCAGTGATCTCTGCTTCTGACGGCCCTGCCTCTGCAGAGAGGTTTAGCCCGTGGAAGCTCTGGCTGGTGCCTGGGATGTTTCACCTGCTCCTCCCACCTCTTCCCAGCCTGCTGGCACCACTCCCGTTGGTGCCTGTGGTTGCACGGCAGGCAGCTGGGCTGTGCACGGGCACTGTGTAGATTGTCCATAGATGTGGTTGATGTTCAGTGGTTGGGGCCCAGCTGCACCTCCCATTAATTTAGGCACCGAGCTGAATCGCCTGTCTCTGGGCCCCCAAGCTGGGAGGAGAGGGGAGGTGCTGGAGCATACGATGGTGTGTGGGCTCTGCGGGCTCAGCTGTCCTTTGTCTCTCCATGCACCGCAGCTCCTAGCTGAGGCTTATCACCTAACACTTGCTCCAGTGGGTGCTTCAGTTAGGTAACCGTGTTAGCCAAGATAAACGTGGGCTTTAGAGGGGCTGAGCTGGCCTTTTTGTGACCGACGTGATGGGTAGACAAGTGAGAGTTTGGGCCAGTGTGAATTGGAGCATACAGCATAGGGTCGAGACTGCCCTGTGGTCCAGGTGAGGTGTGTTCACAGCGGCAGGAATTTCTGAGATTTAGGAATTGCAGATTACCATATTGGGTACCTAATCACCAGCGAAGGTAGAAATGGGCTATTTTCTGGATTTTCTGTTGGCTGCTTAGTACTGTTTCTGGGATTATTGACTAGTTTCCACTTTATCCTTCTGAGATAGACACTTCTGTAGCCTTCAGCTCATCCTCAGATATTATCTTTTTGATTGGTTTGTCCAGATCCAAAAACTGTCAGATACAAATGCTGTTGCATTATCGTCTGTTGCTGGCAGATTGGAGGAAGAGGGAATGAGTGGGGGGGGGGGGGGATTGTATATTATGCAAGATGCACAGCACTTCACCCTTTTTTTTTTTTTTCCTCCTTTTTATTTACCTGGAATGCCTCCGTAGTCATTCCTCTCTAGCAAAAGAAAGAAAAAGCAAGGAGGAGAAGCATTACAAACAGCTGCCTGCACTGCTGCGTCACTCCCGGCGTTGTTCTCGCTGTGCCTCTGAGGCTCGGGCAATCCCCAGATGCCGCTTTTTATTGTGGGTGATCTCTGAGCCCACCTGCTTGCAGGTACCACCGTACCTCACCTTCAATCCAGCACATCAACAGCTAGTTATTGTGGGAGTGGATCTGTTGCTATCTAATTACCAACTTTGTGTTCTAGTCAGGGCTTCTTCAAATCAACCTGTTTTGCGCATATATCAACATCTTGGGTACAGAAAGTGCTAGATATGCCTGCTGTCTGTACCTTTGTTTGCACACACATGTGAATCCTCCACCCACGCTCCTCTTGGCATGTGTTGAACAGCCAGAGCTGCCTAGGTGTGCTCACTGCTCACATCTGTGCTTGCTGGTACAGAATAGCCCAATGGTGCCTGTAACCTGCAGTTGGATTTAGATGTATCTGAGGTGCCCACTCATGCTTTCCCTAAAGTCTTTCCATGTTGTGAGACAGATGCTGATGAGCACAGGGGAGGAAGAGATGGAATGGAACAGTTGCAGGCTGAACTGTGCATATTTCTGGTAGGTGAAGTGAAGAGCATTGATGGGACTGGTTTTCAGTTCAAACCAAGCTTTCTCTGGGGCACTTTCAGAATGCCAGAGGAGTGGAATCTGGGCTTCTCCCTCCCTTTCTCTGTCTTGATGCAATCAGCCATGCAAGGAACGGGCGAGGAGCTGTGATGAACCCAATTGAAGTATGCAGCACCAGGAGAACTCCCAAAAGTTTTCCCATCAGGTCTGTTATGCCACCTTGAAATGAAAGGGGGCTGAACACCTACAAACAAGAAGCTTTAGAGCCAGGACAGGACACTGGACTTGTGGTAAGGTTCCAGTTGCACCGAGTAACAGGAAGAAGTGTCTCCATGGGAGTCTTAGGTCAGTCCTGGTGGGATCTCTTTGCGGGGAGGGTGAAGGAGTTTCTTTGGAGACCTGGGAAAGGGATGGATGGATGTGAGCAAGCTGGAAAGGCTGGATGTGTTGGTGCTCTGTGGAGGGAGGGAAGGAGCGAGTTGGCACTAGCTGGAGGGGAGATTGTGATGGGGGTTGCTGTTGCTGTTGGTGCTTCCTCGGATTGTTTCTCTCTGACGTGCTTTTATCCCAAGTTTGCCCTTTTGACTGGAGGTTCTGTTCTCCTGTGGCCATGCCTATCAGGAAGCCTTGGAGAAGCACAGGTTGGGGAGTGCGTGTTGCCTGCCTGTGCCTGTAAGGCACCACATGCCCATGGCTCTTCCTCCCGGGTGTGCAGGCAAGGAGGGCTGCATCATGAGCAGGCTCCTCCAGCGGCGCTGTATTCTCCTCCTTTGCTGGAAACTTGGAATACTTCCTAAAAAGTCTCCTCTGGTGGGTTGTTGTTTGTGGCTTTTGGAGAGACAGCCAACCAATGGTCGGTTTGGCCCAGGCAGGCATCCAGCAGCAGAAACACAGCTGCCTGCAGTTCTTCCATTCACTGGTGCTCAGGGTAAGCACCTGCGGCACCTGGGCAGTGCCTGCTTGAACTCGTGTGTGACGTGCTGCAGCTACAAGCCATGCAGTCATGAAGTCCACGCATTCACAAGGGACCAGAAGCTGCAGAACATCTTTAGGAGAAGCCTGTTAGTCCTTGGCATGATCCTGCCTGCTGGGAATGGGAATAGGAGCAGCCCTGTCAGCCTGTCCTCAGCAGTGGTCAGCACCAGGTGCCTGGGGAAGAGGATGAGATTGGGAAGTGTATGAGGCTCAGAGCTCTTCATCTGTGTTCATAGTCCCTAACTTGTTGGAGTTTTTGTAGGGAGCTTGTCTCTTTGCTCTTTTAGCCCATACAAATTCTTTGCAGCTACAGCAGCTTAACTGTGCATTGTGTGAAAAGCCATTTCTTAGGCTTTTTTGGCCTGCTATCTGCTGGTTTTGCTTGATGACTCCTAAATTTTTGGTGAAAGAAGCAGTGGGCAGGGGATCCCTGTTCATGCAGTGCTACTCTTGACTTTGTACACTTCTGTCTTAGCCCTGTGCTTCCAGGCTACATTCCTTGTAGGGGAGCCATTACTTCCCTGTCCTGGTCACCCTTTTCCGGATCTTTCCCAGTTGTGTTGTGACCTCTCTGAGCTGAGGGAGCTGAACTGCACATGGTATTTAAGATACTCTCCTCTTCCTGATCATCCCTAACGCTTGGTTAGGTTTTTGTTGCTGTCAGTCACTGGGCTGTTCTCACACAAAGATCTAAATCAAAACCTCATTCCTGAGGGGCAATAGGTCAGAGCCCAGCATCGTACATGCAGTATCAGTTACTTCTGCTCATACACAGCCAGGGCACACTTGCCTGTGTTTGATTTGACCTGTCGCTTTCTCACCCCTTGGCTCAGTGTCGCATGCTGCAAGCGTTAGAACGATGTCCGTGATCTGGCTCTTCTCCCCTGGAGCTCTTCCAGCTGGGCACCTTCCCGGTCTCCCAGTGGGGCTGGTGAGCGTCGCTGCCTTCGGAGCTTCCTGAGCGGCTGAGCCCTGGCCTGTCCTGCTGCAGGAGCGGATGGGATCCTCCCCGTGTTCCCAGCTGTTGGCAGCAGCGGGCATCCTGGAAGGGGCCGCCCGCGTCACGGAGGGGTCATGGGCCCAGACGGGTCTTCATGACACGTTTTTGTGAAAGCTCTCGCTGTTCCCCGGCAGCACAGAGTGTTACCACACAGTACCAGACTCGCGTAGGGAAGCTCTGAGCCTGAGGGGGGAATCGAAGGCGCAAGGGGCTCTGCTGCATGTCTCCCCGAGTGCTGGCTTGCAGTGTTGGTACCCCTGACTGGCTGCAGGGCTGTGTGAATATTCACGGCATGAGCGTGTGTGTGGAAGGCATGTCTGGGAGAATGCCTGCTATGGCTCCCGTCATCACTGAAGATTGGATGTATTCTTCATGCTGCTCTGTTGTTCCCATGCGTGCTTTTGCAAGGCCTGAGAAGGAAGGGCATGGCCCCACACGTTGCCTCAGGTTTCCCTACACCATGGCTGTAGCAGGAGCTGGAATTGGGGGAACCTCTCCTTTATCCTGGTGAGTGTGAATGGCAGATTTTGACGGTGAGCCATGCTGGTTTGTCTGGTGCAGCAGAGCGGCCTGAGCCCTTCCAGTGGCCCATGCATGCTGGCTGGCAGAAACATGCCCTCAGGACAGGTCTTTGGCTGCCAGTCCCACAGTCCCTGCCCTGCTCGGGCTGCCCCCTGGGAAGTTGGGATACCTCAGGGGCAAAGAGATCTCAGCCCCCTGAGACACAAAATTGTTGTTACAGAAGTTGCTGGGGGTGCGTGCACTGGGACGCCGGGCACAGTAACCTTTGCCGTGATTCACCTGAGTTTTCCAGCGCAGGTTTGGCTTTAGGGAAGACTTGACAGTTCCAGCACCCTCAGACATCTCCCTGAAGACTGCTTGTCAGGCAGGCTGCTGACACTGGGGAAGCTGCTGGGGCCGGGGCTCTGCACTGCCGGGCTGTCTGAAATCCCAAGCAGTGGATGCATGCTCTGTTTGGTCTGCAGTGGACGTGGAAGGGGCATGGGCCCTGGGTCCCCAAGGAATCCACTCGCAGTGTGGAAACACTGCTGCTGTGAGCAGCAGTGGAATTAATGTCCCCAGGAGGTAGGGAAAGGAAAGGGGAAAAGATCAGCCAGTGTGGGGAGAGGAGGTGGGTAAGCATGGACAGCGGAAGAGAACCACAGCAGTCGCCCCATCTGGGTCAGCGCCACCCTGTTCAAGCTTCGCGTATCACGTTTTGAATCTGCTTACTGGGTATCAGATCCTGAAGCTCTGCTTAGGCTGAAAAGTCCTCATTAACATTTTGGGAATACGTTAATTCCCTTCCTTTCCTATTCCAACCTGCTGACTTTGATTGGCACTATTTTGTACAATAAATGCTTAATTAAAGGCATAATGACTGTATAATGATTGTATTAAAAGCAAGATGATTATAAAAATCAGCTTAGCAGCTGGAGGCTGCAGGGCTGGAATAGCTCAGAGCAGAAATCAGTGCGGTGGTGCTGTGGAGGCTGTGCTCACAAGTTGATTATATGCAGCGTCTCTGTTGCCGTTGCACTCACGGACCCCCAGCCCGTGGCCCCCTTGTTCTGAGCACTGTCCAGAGATTCACTGCAGAAATACCTTCTGCCTTAAGGAATTTCAGCCTAAACCAGCAGTAGGTCAGGGAAAGGTGGATGTGCCGTTGCTGCCTGCTACCAGGATGACTGCAGATAAGGGGCAGAGCTGTGGCATGAAGGAAGCTACAAAACATAATGCATTTCTGCATTGGCACTGGCTGCAGCCTCAGGTCTCTGCTGGGCTCTGAGTCCCACAGACAGGCGAGCCAAGTTCAAGGTCTAGGTCTCTATCTGCAGGGTGCACCGCAGTCCAGTCCAGCGCAAGGAGCCTGAAGCTCTGGGCTAAGGCCATGACTGATCGTGTTGCTCCTTGGGCACAATGGCACTATCCCTAGACAGGGTGAGACAGGCCAGTTTAGGGCCAGCTTGCTGAGAGCTCACTGGCCTCACTGCCTCTTGCTCTGAGCACCGCCACTCCTCGCTGGGCCACCTCTGCGAGCGTGCACACGTGGTCGGTGTATGACCAAACCAGCTCCTTCTCTACCCAGTCACCAGCTCACTTCCTGCTCATGCAGATCTCGTCCCTGAGGAGTGGTGGGCATGAAACATGACAGTTGGGTGCATTGGCCAGCCTTTGTTGTTTGTCCTTAAAGCACTGGTGAGCATGGCAGGAAACTTGCATAGAGCAGAAATGACCCAGGAGAGGGAGCGCGACAAAGCCCTGCAGAGCCTATGGTTGTCTTCTGTTGGACCATGTGCTGTGCTAGAGGACTGTGCGGGGCCAAGGGCGCTGTGTTCTGGTCTTATTGCTTCTGTATGGGCTCCTGCCCTTCCCTTCTAATGGCACTCAGGTGGATCCCATCTGTTCCTGGAGACTTTTCAGGCCCCCAGGCCTTGGGCTTAATTGCCTTTACCTGCTTGCATCTGAAGGTGCCAGGAAAGTTGCAATGTAGTTGGTGACAGATGGTGCAAGCAAAGGTGGTCTGAGCTTTGTTTCTGCCTTGCCAGTTCCCTCTTTGTGCCCATTCTTCAGGTCATGTCCCCATTCATCCATAATGATCTCATTTCCTCCACTGCTATATTTGAGCTCTGTGCCACCTCAGATCTCATTTGGACCCAGCTGTGCCTCTGTTCCTCTGTGGTAGCTGGAGCCCCAAACCTAACAAGATACAGAAGAGGCAATTTAGAAAGTGTCCCTCACCCCAGACTGTTACTTGTGCCATGCCTGGGCCAGGGTAGTCTGTGTGAAAAGCTGAAGGTTGTAAGTTTAATAAAACATAAACACTTAATATGATGTTCAAGGGCAGTTTTAAAAAAAGTTGCAAGCTATTTAAGCGTGCACTGATGAAGCAATGGTAGGAACAGACAATGAGAGAAGTTCCTTTTGTTTCTTTTTGTCTAGAGCTGTGTGCCTCTAAAATAGGCTACATCCATCAAAAGGCAGGTTATGTGTTTGTAGCAGAAGATGTTCTAGTGGTCCTAGGTGGGAAGCAGTGGGTCTCTGGCTGGAAGCGTTCAAGCACAGGTTGTGCTTGGGGGCAGGAGCTGCGGGGAGGGACTGGACACTCTTGCTCAGTCGTTATCAGCACCGCTGTGCTTCACTGCTGCACAGGGGAGAGTGCAAGTCTGCAGAGCTGCTCTGCTTGGAGGGTGTCCCTTTTGTGGCCTCCTAGACAGAGGGAGGTGCAGAGGTGCCAACACAAACCTGTGCCTAGACTGTCCGATGTGAAAGGCGGTAGGGAACCAGTATGTGCAAACCTCTGCCAGACCCATTAAGGCTTGTTTGGTTTGTGTTCTTCTGAACTGGGCTTAACAGCATGCTGTCCGTTGCCTGCACTGGTGGGCCTGAGCTCCTAGGAACAGGATGGGTGGTGATTTCTGCTCCTCAGGCACACAGCATAGTCCCCAGCAAAGGCAGTGCTTCTCTTTTTACGGACAGAGCTGGTCCAAGCTCTTTGTAGGAATTTCTTCTTAGGAAGAAATGGTGAAGTGCTGGAACGGGTTGCCCAGAGAGGTGGTGTAGGCCCCATCCCTAGAAACATCCAAGGTCAGGTTGGATGGGGCTCTGAGCAACCTGATCTAGTTAAAGGTGTCCCCGCTCACTGCAGCGGGGTTAGACTAGGTGGTCCCTTCCAACCTGAAGCATTCCATAATTCTATGATGATTCAAGCTTGCAGAAGAAAATCCTCCAGCAAGAACCCAGCACATCCTTACTGTCCTCAGCTTCAAGCCCAGCTGCATGTACCACCAGGGTAGGTGGCTGCTGCAGCGTTACTCAGCTGATTCTTTGGACCACTGTAAAATTGAATTCTCCTCAGGATTTCTTCAGGAACAATGAGGAAGCACACCCCACCCCTCTTCTTTTATTTCTGATACAGCAATGAAGGTTTTCCCTCCTTTTCATCCTTCTCTGTTTTAAAAATTGTTTAGATGTAAAGTACCATCAGTGCAAAATAGTAGGGTACCAAAAAAAGTCACATCCATCGTCTTGGCCTCTTACTGTATGGGAAGCAGATCAAAGTGCCCTGTCCTCAGAGTTAGCTTTAGTTTGGGGGACTTTTTGTCCCTTCCTCTTGGGATGATTTGCATTTTCTGCCTGACTTGGAAGTCTATGGTCTGGCATGGTGAATTGCTGCCAAAGTTGCTTGGCTTTAACACCAGTTCCACTGGCTTTGCTATTCTGAAGATGCTTCAGGAGCAGCCTTTCCTCAGGAGCCACACACTTGACCAGGTAGTCGTCTCTGCTTGTTCAGTTCAACATGGCAGGCTGCAGCCTGGGCTCATGCCAGCACATGCAGCTGCAATATTCACTTTTTTCATCCACTGATAACTATAAATCATACCAACAATTTCATGGGATCACTGGAGGCTGCAGTTTGAGCAAGCCAAGGTAAAGGCTGTGAGTTGTTGGGCATTTGGTACTTGATATCAAGCAATGATGATATCAAATACAGAAAGACTGAGACTTTCTGTGCCCAGGACTAAAAGCATCTTAAAACCTGCTCTGGTGTGATGGTAGTTTCCAACTCTTAAAATTCTTAGTGAGAAAATTCAAAAGGGGGTTTTAGGTGTCTTCTGTATGGTCTGAATATTTGTACTCTTACTTGCTATCTTAGCCTCTCCTGTGATTCAAGGAAAGAGAAGTTTGAAGAGACAGGAATTCTTCAGTTTTTATTAATTTGTCGTCTTTATTTGAGGGGAAACATTATTCTGCTGCAAGAGTAAACTTGCATAGTAGACTTTGAAGCTCTCCTTTAACTGATCATTTCCACTGATGGGTTTTTGGTCAAGATCTCCACTGGCCACCAAGATTAATCTGTCTCTGGTCATAGCACGTGCAAATGCAGCAGAGGTGAATAAGTGACTAGAGAGCCCGCCGACTTTCTACCTACATGAGAGCTGACGTTTTCATGGCAGGATGTCTGAAGGCTCTCCCCTTCAGAGCTAACACTTTCTGTGTTGGATTTCTTTCTGGAGTAATTTGTTTTAATATTATAAAGAAAACATGTAACCTTTGAGTGAGAGGAATCCACTCGTTTTGAGACTTTTTTAATACCATGAAGTAATAATACAGGTAGGGGAGATAGCTGTGGTTGAAGGATGCTAAGTGGCCCTCGTGGAGGAGCAGTCACATGAAGCCTGTTTGGATGGGAAAGACTGGAGGCTGTTGTAGGAAGCTTCATGTGCACTTACATGCTGATGTAACCTAGCAGTGGCCCAGCTAACCAGGTGCAGGTGCTCCTGCGTTTGAGAGCTGCTGAATTGTTGGTGTGGTAGGCTGCTCTGAACACCAAGTGTAGGACACTTCGAGGGGAGGTGCTGAGGAAGAGTCTGGAAAGCAGGTTAGGTTGAGCCAAGACCCGGGTGGAAGTTCTCACCCCTGTGGTGTACAGCCTCTAAGGCAGGTAACTCTTCTGCAGCAGACTTACTAGTGTCTACAGCAGGGGGAAATGTGGAGTGCCTTTGTTAGGGAGAAGGGCTGGGAGAGGGTCCAGTCTCAGGATATATGTAGAACTTCCCATTGGAGAGCAAAATGCTTTCCTTGACGAACCAAAATTACACTGGGGGGTGCTTCTGCTCATGGGCAATGTGGGAATGGATCATTGTCCACACATAGTTTTGTAGTGTGTTTTGAGGGCTGTGTCAATGCAGGTGTATTCAGTGGGATGGTGGATGCGTCTTTGGAATGGAAGACATCTATATCCATGCCTGACTGGCAGGAGGACTTCATTTCCATGTTGCATGCAGGCTCCATTTCCATGTCGCGTGCAGACTCTGGCTTCTCATCTGTTGTCAATAAAGGAGCAAGTGGTGTCTAATGAAGGCTTGTTCAGCACAACCAGGATCAAAAGCCTCCCCAGGGCATTTCGCTGGAAGGTTATGACGCTGGTGGACAAACCATTTTTTTCTGTTCATCTAGGGGTCCCATATGAGTCTTTCCTATTTTCCCTAATTTCTTTAAGTGCCAACTTGTCTCTCCCTTGGTTTTTTATTAATAAATCCAAGTGAAATCTGTTGTTGCGATGAAAGGACCCTGCAACGTCTGCCAGATGGATTGTACGCAGTCAGTTTATTAATTTGATGGGGCATTTAAAACCAGCTTTTATAATTGCATTTTAATTTCATAACAAATAAAGCAGCTGTGCAGAGTGAAAAGTTGGGCTATTGTGGCATACGCTGGGGGCTCACTGACTCTAGAAATGCCTTGTGTTTTACAGCTTGACCCATCAGGGATCTGTGAACTTCATCAGGTAATGGGGTTTGAGAATCCCCCAGTTCTGGGAGTTAGAAAGACTGTAACCTCGTTGTGCTGGTACTAGAGACTGCACCTTCCCAGGTCTAATGTTCCCAAGACCTGCAAGGCACAGTAGGTGGGCTTCTTCTGGAAAGAGGATGCTGCTAACATTGGTTCACAACACTCCTGGGATTTGGGTATCAAGAGTGTGAGTAATTGTGCACTTGAGGACATGTAGCCTGTGTGTGGGTATGTGTTCAGGCTTACTAGACTATGTGCATACCCTTGGGCAGTGTGCTCAGGTGTTGAAATTGAGCTTGGAGTTAAGAGGGCTCAGAGCAAAGGATTTAAAGCCATGTGAAACTTTACAGTGCTTGGCTTACTTCCAGTTTTGACTATGTCTTGGTATAGACACAGGGAAATTAAACGAAAAGGAGGAGAAACCTTGCCTAGTGTGGGAAAACAATAATAGGGAGAAACTCAGAGCCTGGTAAGCTCTGGAACTAAGTGAAGGTCACAGCACAATGCTGCTGCTCAGATGAGGGAGTTGACCAAAAAATGGGTCAGTTGCTGATGATTTTTCAGAGCACAGCAGCAGTAATTTACAGCTGACATTGAGCAAAACTGTGCTGTCGGCATGGTTCTGGCAGCTTCCCTTTTTCTGGGTCCCTAATACAGCAGTGGCTCAGAAGTGAAAAACGTGAAGGTGAAGAGTGTGGTTGAGAGGCCATGTCATCTCCGTGTTAGCCTCTCAAACAGGTTTGGGTGCTTTGTATAATACCCAGGTTACATGAGAGATTGTTCGGGACATGGAGTTGTTGCACAAGTCGAGGCAATGTTTGCTTGTTTGCTGGGAAATTATTTTGCAATAAAACTGCCTAGAGACTTGTGTATGACAGAAGCACCCATTTCCTCTTGACTTGATCTTGGATTACAAGTTATGTAGTGGTGTTGTTTCCATGATGTGATGTACATCTAGTCTTGGAGTGAGGTCAGGGTACCTGTTCAACTTTTTTCGTTTTGTAGCCTTCTGGAGTTTGTCTTTGCTTGTAACACATCTTCCAGGGACCAACTCTGCTGGGGTAGGGTTGGATATAGACTGGAACAAGATCTTAGCAATGCAGGCAAGTTTACGGCTTCAGCCACGCTTGGCAGCTGCATATTGTAGCTAATCTGGAACTGCAAGTAATCCTGTATGCCTGGGGATTTAGGAAGCCCTGAAGCCCTGTGGCATATGGACAGCAATAGTGCTGTTAGCACGATGGTCCCAGATGATCATCTTCATGGATTACCAAGCACTGCAGATATGCCACTAGGAGTCATGTATCAGAGAGAAACACGAACACTGTGTCAGCCTTTCTACCTCACCATTGAGGGCATCTTACATGGTCAGGGTGGCTTCAGGATGTCGTTTCCATCAGAGTGGTCAGGCAAGGTCTCTGATACCCCTCTCTGGGCACCAGCACGCGTCTTTGTGCTGCCTGTTGCAAAGGTGTGGTATGATGCCTCTGGGTTTCTGAGGAGTGCCTTATCACAAGGTTTGAAAGTCTCTGGATTCAGATTCTATATCTGTCCCCCAAATGGCTTCCTGATAGTCATTTAATAGATAAACAAGCAGAATGGCTTTGTCCCTTGTTTGTAGCTCAATACATAAGATGCGAATTATGATGTTTTTCTGCCCCCTCAGGGGGCTGAAACTAAATTAACTTGTTATCTAGCAGTTTGGCCATGATAGCTCCCAAGGACACAGGAAACCCACAAACACGGCAGTGGGTGAGATCCAGGTGCAGTGCCTGAGCGAGGCTGACGGGGAGCTGCAGGGGGTCGGCACTGAAGGGAACACACCAGGGTCCTGTGTCTCGCAGTCCCCGGGTCAAGCCTGAATGGTACCGGAGTGGCCTAGAGAGACCTGTGATAAGCAGGTTTGTGTTGGAGCATTAGGGAAGATCACAGGGAGTACCAGGACTGTCCTCGGACGCTGCCTGTGCCACTTTGCAGAGGAATGCTGGAAAAAGCAAGGCCACTCTCGGCACTGCTGAGGAGTCAGGATTTGATGACATCGTTAGAGCAAGTGGGAAACCTTGGCAGTGAGTTAAGCATGAGGGACCTCAGCCAGTTCCGTGTGGGAGTCTGAAGGGAAGGTGAGCAGAGCTATGGGTAAAGATTGATCTGAGGAAGCCTGTGAAAAATGAAACTAAGGGTGTTACGCACTGGGAAGCAGAGCATGCAGAGTTTTCCTTGTTGCCCTCTAAGTTGCTCTTCATGCATTAACTTGTCCCCAGCACAGCCGAATCTGAACTGGAAGTCAGTTTGCATACTGCAATAGCTGCGTTGGTCCCTTCAGCTTCTCCACTCGTCAGGGACTTCACAGTGCTGTGAGTGAGGACAGCGGTCACATGTGCTTGGCTGTGAAATTGCTTGTTTGATTTTAATGTCCTGGAATAGATGACAGGTGCAGTATATTATGAACTTCTGAGTCTGTGTCATTAGCTCAGGGGTGACAAATGGAAAGACTGAAAATGGGACCTCCTGATGCAAGAGCTGGCCGGTATGTGGAATTGGTCAGCAACTCTGTTACACACCTATCTTGCATCTTCATCTGGGAACAGAGGTAATAAATTGATGGGTGTGTTGGAGAAAACTACTGTGGCACCGGTGTTGTAAGTGTAGAGGCCCCCAGGGTGTGCTTGTGTCTCCAACAGCTGCCACTGTACACTGCCTGCCAGGAGGAGACCTTCACATACGGCTCACGGTGACTGCACAGGTAGCCCTCGGGGGAAACCTTTCCGGGGCATGTTCCCTGCAGCACGGGTGGGTCCTAGTCTTCCAGCTCTCATGTCTCCTTGTAGTAATGGCTCTAGGCAGGAATAACACCCAAAACATTTCTTAAAAGATACCACCGACTGCAAAGGCCAAGGGGTTCTGTATGCAGCCCAGGTTCAAGCTGAGTTCTTGCAGATGCAGGTGGCTGGGTCGTGCAGCTTCTCAAGCAAGACTTGGAATCGGAGCGCTCTGCGGGCTGTGCTGCGCTCCAGCCACAGTGCCATCCTCAGGACTCGCCACAGAGAGGCTAGGAGGAGGAATATAGCGGTGCATCCCTTTTATGGGAAAACTTCTGACGCTGAAGAGAGATCCTGTCTTCCTCAGAGCAAGATGGGGGACCGTGCCTCACGAGCAAACGCTATGGGAACTGGGCCAGTGGCTGCTGCATCCCCAGCACATGCCAGAGGGATCCCTGCACTAATAGAGCAGGAGAGGGAAATTGTCTTACGAGACAGAACAGAGGAGGAAGGTTCTGCTTGAGCAGTGAATGAGATGAGGGTTGGCCTGAGCCCAGCCTTGTGAATAAATGAGCAGCTTGGGTGCTAGGAGTGACATTTCTAATAGGGAGGAAGCAATAACAGAGCAAAGCAGGGTAAGTGTGTATCTGAGTGACTGTGTAAGCAGGCATCTTCTGGGATTACTCCGGAAAGGAGCAAACACATATCAGTGTGTAGGGGACTCAAGAAAGGGAAAACCCATGGCCATTGTGGATTTTTTTCTTTTTTTTTTTTCTTTTCTTTCTTGGAACCTGTGAAGCAAAGGAAGATGGGAGCTTCAAGAGGAACAGAGGTTGTAGGACCAAACTAAAGGGTTTTGCAGTCCCAGCCACCTGTGATGTTGCTAGCCCACATGAAAGGCCTATCTTGGTAGCATCTAGAGTCCTGTCAGGTTGGAGAACTGCATTGTGCTGTGCAACAGAGAAGAGGCAGGGACCAGATCCTGGACCTGCAGGTTGTAGAGTCAAACAGTAGAACAGCTGGCAATGCAAATATGGGGTGCAAAGAGGTGGTATTAAACCAGCTGCTGAGCTGGTTCTATACATAGGCTTTAAGGGTTAAATGGGATGGAAATGAACGGAGGGAACACAGGAGAAAAAAAATGTAGTCTTTGGTCAAGATAACTGCACCTGGCTGGAGTCCATAAGCATCACGTCAGTAGGGAATTTTCCACAAGTCCTGAAGGATGCTACAGTGGATCTAGGGAGAAGTTTGCAGGTACAGTGGAGTGTGTAGGAGGCAGCATAAAATGGTCTGAAAGACGTGTTTGGAGATGAGTAAGGGTTGCGAATGGGGTGGGGGGAAAGTAGGGTCAAGTCCATAGAACAGCAGTGGAAGGTGGATTTGTGCCTCAAAGGGGAAGGTAGGAATGTCTGCATTTGGTATGAGAGTGGAGAGGGAGCCAGCAAGAGAACCCTCAGGAGAGGTTGAGAGAAAGCCAAGATGATTTCAGCAGCTGCTGCGGGCTTTTCCTCCAGGGTCCTGCAGCAGCAGGTTAAAGGACCCTCGCAGGCAAACCCAACTCGAGAACGTGGCAGTCACTTGGGCTTCTTTGTTCAGGCCATGGAGCAAACAGCAGTATAGCACGACACTGGGAAATGGCAGTGGGACTTGACTGGCCGGGGTCTGGGATCCAGAGTTGATTAGCTATTACTTCCTTCATTAAAGAATTTTTTCCCCAGTATGTCATGTTTGTTACTTTCTTCAAAGCATATTTAAGCATTTCATGTGCGCATCCCAACATGACTTGGTATATGCCTCATTACCATGTTTATAGCTATGCAAATTAGCAGCGACCTTCAGAGCTGATGGTTGTGTATATGAGTCGCCCAGCTTGCATCAATGATTTGTAGGCCTCAGCAGACCATTTATTTCTCTTCTCCTGTCAGCGCCAACTTTTTCTTGACCGCTGTGGTATTGCGCACTTGCTCCGGGGCCCCCATGGGAGAGGAGGGCTCACAGATGAGTTGGGCTCACAGGGAGTTCTGAGCCTCGTGCCGAAGGAGAAGGGCCTGACTTTGCAGAAGAAAATGAAACGGGCTTTTGGAGTGACTTGTCAGGAGAGGCTGCTGAGAGATGGCATCCACGTGTCAAGTCAGGCCCTGCTGAGGTCCAGCTGAATCCAAGCTGCTGTTTTGAGTGCTGTCCTTTCGGTGTGCCAGGCATGAATTGCTGTAGCTTCAAAGCTCCATGGCACCCATCTGCTCCTCTCCCTGCCAGCCCAAAGCTCACGGTCTCTGTACCTCGTTTCTGAAGAAGTTGCGTGTTTATACAGCAAGAAAAGTTTGAATGAGCTGACTGAGGCTGAGGTACCTACCTTCTTCACCTCAGCCTTCACTGGTAAGACTAGGCTTCAGCAATCCCAGGTCCCTGAGACCAGTGGGATAGTCCATGGCAAGGTGGGCATACCTTCCATGGAGGGGAGCATCAGGTTAAGGAACATTCAAACAAACAGGACATACCATCCATGGGCCTCATGACATGCACCCACGAGTGCTGAAGGAGCTGGCTGATGGCATTGCCAGGCCACTCTCCATCATCTTTGAAAGGTCGTGGTGGTCGGGAGAGGTTCCTGATGACTGGAAGAAAGCAAATGCCACTCCTGTCTTCAAGAAGGGCAAAGAGGAGAGCGTGGGGAACTCCAGGCTGGTCAGTCTCACCTGGACCCCTGGGAAGGTGATGGAGCAACTAACCCTGGAAACCATTTCCAAACACATGAAGGACAAGATGGTGATTGGGAGTAGCCAGCCTGGATTTGTGAAGGGGAAATCCTGCTTAACCCAGCTTATCATCTTCTAGAGTGAGGTGACTAGCTTGCTGGATGAGGGGAGACCAGTGGATGTTGTGTGTCTTGGCTTGAGCAAGGTTTTTATGTTGTCTCATGTAACATCCTCAGAGACAAACTGGTGAAATATGGACAACTCTTTAAATTTTTCCTTTCATTAGAATAGACTCAGTTTGCTGTTACCTCAAAATCTGTCTTCAGCTTGATGCCAGACAGGCTGAAACTTCAGTCCTTCCAATCCTCAAGAAGCAGCAAATCTTAAAAAGGAGTACTATGTGATTGAAGAGCCAAGCATAACAATACAAGAACAAAAGGCTCTGGAGAGCTGGATGAGCTCTCCTCCACAAAGGGCTGGTTTGGAAGTTGGAAATACAAAGTACTAGAAAAGGGAAATTTTCCATTGGGAAGTGTTAGCAGAGCTTCTAAAGCATGGACGAGAGCAGTGGGAAATAAGCTACGGGATTTGGGTCTATTCCAAATTGTGACAACATCATAACCTTTGGAGAGCAGGAGCATTTGCATCTCCAGAAAAGATCTAGAGAAGAAACTGAAATGAGTCTCCTCTTTGGCTTGTAAATCAGGCTTGCTTGCTTGTTTGTTTTTTCCCTTGCTTCCTATAGGACTAATGCCTAGATACAGGCAATCCTCTTCTTTGGGGAATTTGCCTTGGCTGGCATGGAGCAGCGCTTAATTTATTAATAACTCTGGTGTTTGGATTTAGCTATGAACGACACATGGGCACTATGGTGATGGGTGCAGGGATAAATCTGATAGCGTTGTCTGTGAAGTGTTAGGAGGGAGCTGAATTGGAAAGGTAGCAGCGCATGGTGGAGTGTAGATGCATCTGTGCCTTCTGCCAGTTGGGATATCAAATACCATAGTAATTCAGGTGTTTATTTGTTAACTAATTTAAAAGAAAAAAAAAAAAGAGTTGTCCACTCAGTTACCAACAACAGAAATCCCAGCCTGGCAGTAGGACCGTGGTCCATGTCAGAGGTAAGATGTGCTGCTGTGTGCGTAATCTCACGCTCTTTTTTCCTGAGTTGAAAGTCCCGTAAACCTGCTAAGCGGGAGTTAAGACTTATGTCGTATTCCCACCACTGGCACTTGTCTGCCTTACCTGGGAAGGACAGCTTTCCTTTCCAGCCCTGCGCGTCGCTCAGGGCGGGTGGTGAACACCCAGGAGCAGCAGGAGCGAGTTCCCCAGAGGTGTTGGCCCCGACGGACATATCAAGAGCACAAGCACTCCTGCATGGTTGGGGCTGCTGATATTTTGGATCAAGACAGGAAAAGAGAAAAGAAACCATTTTTCTCAGAGGTCTTTGACTTGGAAGGCACCACTGCACTGATGAAGAGAGCTAATTACACAGTGATTTGTGTAGAGATTACCAGCTGGGGCAGAAAGCAGTGCAGCTAACCCGCATGAAGCCTGAATGCTGAAGGAGGCGCAGGGAAGAGCCCTGAGGGGGGGTGGTGGTGGAGAACAGCAGGATGACACAGAGGTGACAGGCAGCAGTGTGGTCATTTGAGCACAGTGCTCCTGCCTCCCCCCCGCCTCCCTGTGCTACGGTGAAGCAGAGGCATCCAAGAGAGAGGAGTCAAGCATGCTAGCCTCCATGGCCCTTCATGGCCTTCAGGAGAGACGCCTCACTGTGTTTCAGCTGTAGGTGGAAGCGTCTTCATGAGAGGACGGCTTTTGGGGAGTGGGGGCTCACCCTCTCAAACCAGGCATTTTTATGCATTCTGCAGAGTGCCCAGCCTGTTCTGAGGTGATAGGTAAAAAAGTGAGGAGCAATGGGATACTGGGAATTGTGCAGAACCCTTGTGCTATGGAGAGGACGAGCAGTAACTGCTCTGACACCATGCACAGCCGTAGGATACTTGCATAGCCTTCTGGTACAAATTTTATTATTATCAAAGAGTTTATCTCAAGAGCTATTCCTACTGAGGATCCAAGATCCGGTTACTGGGGGTCATGTCATACCAGCGGTCTCATTTGCTTGGTGGTGTCTTGTATCTAGAGCTGAATAACTGCTGATCAGCTCTGTTTGTTGTGCATGGTTGCAGTGCAGCCTTAGGAGAATGAGACGGTAAGGTTTCCCCGTGCTTGCTGGTTGCCTCATCACTGTCATCCCATTGCCAAAGGGCCTTTTCAGTAATCAGCCACAGGAGGTTCCTCATCTTTTTGGGGGGCCTGCGTGATGGTTGGGGGGAGCATCCAACAGCCTCCAACATCACTGCCTTTGTGCTGGGTCAGGTCCCAAGACTTGTCTGCAAACCTGCGGTCTCTACCTCTGGGAGAAGTAGCTCTCTCTTTAACTGCCAAATTCACGTGAGTATGTTTTAGATTGTAGGCAAGCTCAAAATGAAGATGAAGTTTCTGCTATCAAAGCCACATGGTTAAGTTATGATTACAAAGTTGGAGAAACGGCCATAGGAAAAAAGCATAAGATGATGCAAGTTTAAAATAGACCCGATGTCAGCTTTCTACTTCACCTCTTGTCCAGGGATGCGTTGAGGAGCTTAAGAATCCAGTTTAGTGTCCCCTCTTTGTATGAGGGGGTTTTATAACAGCTCCTGAAGTTTCAAAGTAAGTCCCAAGAAACCCCATGTCTCTGTGCTAATCAAGGGGATCTCTTGATGTGGTGGGCTTGTTTTTAGGAACTTGTTATCCAGATAATGCTGAAGGAATACTTTTGAGATTGTTTGAGATTTCACTCTGACAGCAGGGACCCCAGGATGCTGACTCTTCTGTTTATTTTTTGTCTGGATGTCAAATGAGTTGCCGTTACGAATGTTTTCCAAAGGATGTATCAAAAGCTTATCACTTTCGGGTGATGTGCAGCAGTCTCTCTTGATCTATAGCATTTTATAGACTACATCTAACACATTAATTCACAACCTGTTCCAGAGACCACTGTGTTACAAAGAGTTAGGAAAGCGTTGTGAGCCACGGTAACCTGAAAACACATGTAACTGCTCTCCTTCTCCACTTTCTTGGATCAGGATGGTGCAATTAATTGGCCTTGTAAGTGCTTGAATTAGAGAGAGGTGCACATCAGCCGTTTTCTGGATAAAATAGGGGTAATATCTGGGCGCTCTGGATATAACATATAAATGGGGAACATCCAGAAAGACTGGTAATGATTCTTGCCTCCCTTTTTTCTCTCTCCATTGTGCACATTTTTGTTCTCTTAGGTGCTCTGGGAATGACAATTGTTTTCTCGGTGGCCATACGAAATGTAATGGTCACATCTGATGCATTTTTAAATGCCCAAAACAATCCATATCTTTCTTGCAGAGCCTGCTAGCATAAGGTGTGGGGGATCCAGTTGCAGGGAACTAGGACATGACAGCTGACATCAAACGTACATTTGCTGGCAATGGTTTTCATAGCAGAAACCTCAAACTGTTTTGTAACCTCAAGCTGTGCTGGCTAGTCTGCTTTGGACCCCAGCTCATTCTTCAGGTGTAATAAGAAGTGCTGGTTTTGTCTGTAGCTCTTCAATAGTTTGTATCCTGGCTACCTGAAAGCCATCCTTTTCAGCTGGCAGTTGGTGAGGAGTTCAAGCTGATAGTTCCCTGGTTTAATGAGGATGCTCCTGGTGTGATTCTCTGTTAAAATCTCCTTGACTCTGAATTCATTTAATCTTCAGAGCACATTTCAAGACTTCCTTTCTGTTTCTCTAAGCTTTGAGCAAGTAAAAACAAGGCTTAATGGGTTGGGAGAATTTTGCTGTGACAGCGGAGTACCTTCCTGTTCGCTGTGTCGTTTAGAGTGAAACAGCTCTTGGTGTTTTGAGCATGGGCCAGTCAGGACACCCCAGTTCTGAGAGTGACTTATATTGTCACCTTGGCCAATTTCTTTCCCTCTCCCCATCTCATTTGCCTTATGGGGCTGTGATTTCTCTGTTGCTCTGAGGATGTCAGAAGTTACAGTAGGTAGCATGTTTCCAGGAAATAGTTTTATCAAAGTCCATGTTATGTCTGAGTCTCCCATCAACAATCCTTCTTACAAAGATGGATGCTACGAGTTGGCTGTTTAATTTTCGCAGCACATGGCTGCATGAAGGCCATTGTCTGCACTGTCTCTCTTCTGGACATGGATGAAAGAAGCTTTTGAAGGCTTCTTGAGGTGCTTTCTTCTTCCAGATCACGCCTGACCCCAGACAGATTTTTCTGTGCTCCGCCCTTTCATGTTTCCACTGTGTTAACGCTATCTGATGGTCATTCTGGTCTTCCCTTTTTCTGGGAGCCCTGCTCATTCTCACGTACCTGTTTCTTTCTTCCCACAGTGCTGAGTATTGGCGAAGGTGGCTTTTGGGAAGGAACCGTGAAAGGAAGGACTGGCTGGTTCCCGGCAGAATGTGTTGAGGAGGTGCAAATGCGACAGTATGATCCCCGGCAAGGTAAGCTGTTTTCTTAGATCTGAGTGTCTCTTGGCAGACACACTGAACAGCCCTGGAAATTCAGAAGTATTCCTTTTAAATTTCTAGAAGTCTGAGTTAGCCTATTCTTTGCAATGGGCAGTGGATGCATCTGAAGAATTGTATTGCTCAAGGTGTTAGTTTACATTACTGAGTGCATTAGCATCCAGTAGTAGACATGCTGATCCATGGTAAGTGTGTGGTACTGCCATGAGGAGAGCAATCATCGGTCCCTTTTGTGGAGAGTGCTGCAGTGGCAGGGTCTTCTGCAGGTGACAGTGGGTGATGGAGCAAGAGAGTGTGACTGTTGATCTGAACCTCCAACCGCACATTACGTTGTAGGAGACTTCAAAAGAAAGCAGTAGATGGATCTTGAGTAATTTACATGTGTGTGTTCTAGTCCAACAGAAAACATTAAAAATGGCTGTGACTCAGCCCTGGCACTGCTGACCCTCCGTCTCCAGTGCCAGCCACCACCTAACAGGTATTTGCTGTTCCTGGAGGACAGCGGTGTCAGGAGGAGCTGCAGATTGCATGTGCCGAACAGTATGGTGTTCTTGGCTGTCACTGTGACTTAATCGGTTTCCTGCTGTTGTGGGGTGCATCGCCACGGCTTACCCCTTGTCCCTGATAGTTGCCGGGGCAGCGTTCCTCTCCCAGCCTGAGGACTGGGTGGGATACACTTCTGGCAAGCCTGAACTTGTCCTGGTGTAAAGCAACTGAAGGGAACATCTGGATTTTTGGGTTTTTTTCCAATGTATTACTTAGGAGAGGGGAGAAGTGGTCCTGATTTGACAGATTCAGTGAAGTTCACTTGGCATATTAAATGAGCTTTAAAATTCACATGGCTGGGTTCTGGTAAGTGAGAGTTAAACCTTGATTGCGAAGTTGGAAACAAAGTTGTAGAAGAGAAAAGAAAATCAATAAAATACAGTTCTCTGTTTTGCACAACAACTAGTCTTAATTAGTTTCTGGAAGCCTGAACCCACTTACAAAGTCTTTTCTTTGCTCTAATCCCAGTCCTTCCTGAGAGTTTTAAATGTATGTTTGCACCCTCAGGCATCTCCTTACCAGGATGCTTGGATTCCTTAAGTGAGCCGCTAACTCTGTGTGTGCTGTGACAAGTATGTGACAGGTCGTGTGTCCTCTGGGACACTTGCATGTCAGTCCCTGTGGATAAAGTATTAGGTGCCTTTGGGACCTGATCTTGTGGCCATGGAGGGTGTTGTGGGAGTGGAACTCTACCAGTGGTGCTACGAACCTGCACACTGCAGGGTCTAATCGGCAAAGCTTTTCTCCCCCCGCCTCTGATTTGGTTCAGCTGTTAGCTCTCCAGTCTGCAGTTCCAGCTTGTGTTCCCCATGCTCATTTGTATTCTTTCTTAAAATTATCTTTGTATGTGCTTCATCTTACTGCACTGGTCACCCCTGCATTTGCACTCTCCTGGCTGGAGAAGGCTGCTGACTGAGCACGGTGTTGTGAACTCAGCTGTGCTCTGGGCCCGTTAGGAGTGAAGCAGATGTGTTTCTGTTGTACTAGTGGGAAACGCTTGATGACAGTGAAGACTTGAATGGGATATTCCTCCTTTTTCAAGGGTGATTAGGGCTGAGGAGTCGAAACTTTCACTGAGGAGGTTCCACCTTCTGCCCTCTCATGCTGCTTTGGAGCTCTACTCTGGAGCCTTTTCAGTGTGCAGGGGCTGTTTGCCCTGTCCTTTTGTGATGCTAAATCAAAAAGAGAGTAGACTAATCAATGTAGTTTATAAGCCTTTCCTGTATCTAGGAGTTCATGTTTGCTGGGTGCTTTCTTGGAGAATGTTATGTGTTTTGGTTAAATTGAAATTGTGTAGTGCAATGTGAAAAACAGATGGTGTTTAGACACCAAAGCTGGAGCAGAGGTATGAGCATTTTCCTCCAGTTGTCCATACTGTTTAGCTGTTGGCATGTCCCCCAGCGTGGTTTTGGCTTTTGCCAACTTCTACCTTTCCAGACAAAGCTTGGACATAGTTTTCAGGTACAGATTGTTTGCAGAAGGTAGTTTGGATAAGGCTATGATGTTTGTGCACAGAAGAAAGTTCAGCTGCATGGACATGATGTTGCTCTGCCACTTCTCATCAAGATCAAAGAAAGAAAAGTGTCTATCTTACGAGTTTAAGTATAGCCTAACAGTTGATTGGGCTGTGCACTGGTGGAAAGGTTTTGGCCTGACTATACTTTGCTGGGGAACAAAGCCCCATCAGACTTGTGGACACCTCCCGCTGTGTTTATTGATTGAGGAAAGTAGCAGGGTTGCATGGCAGATACCTAACTAGACTCTTGTTGGAACAGATTGAAGATGACTGTGACAAGGATGAGAGCAGCTCAGGAATTTCATTGTGATCTTTATTAAAATTCAGAGAGAGCAACTTTGAGGCTTGACATTTTGGAGATGGTATTAGGATGTTCCTTTAACCTGCATGTATTTTCATGCTTTGAGGGAAAACGCCATGAGCTGCATATTGATCTATCTCAGTGAGCCAAGTTCTTCTCCGAGGGTGCCTCTGGGTCAGCACTTCCCTCCCAGGTCCCAGTTTGTAGATGCTGCAGAGCTTGTTGACTCCGAAGGAAGATGTCCGGTTGCCCGCCTCTGTAACAGGCCCCAAGGCAGAAACTTAAGTTTCTCACTTCCCGTTGAGGGTGGTCTTAGATATCTCCTGTCTGTGGAACTGAAATCCTTTGGGGCCTAAACAGAGTTTCTTTGGTAAATAACTCAAACTTACTTTATGTTCTAAATGTATTTCTTCTGGCTGTACTGAGTCGGAGATCTCTGCTTTTTCCTGTCTTCCTGTAGAGATGATCCTTCTCGTATCATCCTGACATCCTGAGAGGAGATCCAAGTTCTAGTTATCAATCCCATCACTTCATTACACACTTTTATTGCTGTCTGCACCTCCTCTAACACCATACCCTATATTCTACTCAGTGGTGTGATATTTCTGTTGGATTCAGAGAATTAATCTTTTTGTGCCTTCCATGTAGTTGAAACAGGCCTTATCTTTCTGCCAATATAGGATCAAGCTCATCAGGTGGTCCTCACAGCTGTTGGTAGTCTGAGATCTGTGGGTGTAAAAACCTGCATGCAAACACTGGCTAGTTAAATCTCCCTGTCTCTGGATCCATTATGAGATTGTGGTGTGTAGACCTGCCTTTGAGCAGTGGGAGTGCCTCCCCTCAGATCTCAAGCTGCATCGTGTGATTCTGCACAGGAGTGTCTTTGTCTCCCTGAGTGGAGGCACTGGTGGAGCTTGGGGCTGGAGAACTGCGATCCCACTCCCACTTGTCGAGCAGCCACTTGGAGCTTCATTCATGCTTGCAGAGATGCTGTGGAGTGTCACCAGGCGATGTGGCAGGTACCATGGGTGGGCAGCACTTATACAAGTACCTGAGAGACTGCAGATCTGTCTCCAAGTGGTGTAGGAAGATGGTCTTTCATGGCGTGAATGCATGGAGGGCTCTGACTAAAATGAAACAGAAAAAGAGGTTGTCAGTCAGTGACCATTTTTCAGCATGTCCAGCCCATATGTATGTCTGCCTCCTATTCTCCTTCCTCACCTCCTCGGCATGTCCCCAAGGACCATGTAGCTCAGGGTTTAGAGAGCACCAGGTCACTGAGCATGAGCTGCCTGATGTGCATTATCAACGAGGGAAGGAGGCACGTGCTCCTGTGGCTTGTGCTAGAGCTAAAGCCTTTTGCCTGGAATGGTGATGCCCCAGGCACACGCAAGTGGTGGTTCCTAGTGCTGGAAAGTCATCTGCTATTCAGCCACTGGAAGCATTGAGAGAAGGAGTGCTCAGTGAAGGGACTCTACCCAAACATCTGGTCCCTCAGAAATCAAAGTGGCTTTAAACCAAGAAATGAGGGGGGGGTGATTTGGATAGGCTGCTGTCTGCATTGCTAGTTTTAGTACAAGAGGAGGAAAATCAGATAGATGTTGACATATCTTTGCCTAAAGGAACACAAGAGAGGAGGTGAGTGGACAGGTGAAAGCAACAGCAAAGCAGGCTGACTGCTCTGAGAAGATGCTGTCTTCTCTGCCGATGGAATTGACGGTGGCCGGTAAGATAAGGCTGAAGTATTTAGAATACAAATGCCAGCTCATGAGTGCAGAGGGGAAGAAGCTGAGCCGAGTGATTTGGTCAGTACAACAGCTGTTGTGCTGCTCTGGCCTGTTCTCACCCATATGTGTACTTTAAGGAAAGGTAGAGGTAATGATAGAGCTGAGGGTAGGAAGTGTGACGCATGGATGGTGCAGAAACAAAGATAGGACAAAAATATATACCTTTACATTGCTTTGGAAAATGATGGTGTGAGATATCCTCATAATAAGGATAGAGACTAGATTTTTATATTTGATAAGAAAAATGTAGTGAAGTAAATGGAATTGACTATCTTCTGTGAGTTAAAATAGAGGTGGAATTTTGAGTGAATATTTTAAGTCAAAGCTACAGAAACCTGCCCTAATATGCATACCTGGCAAAAGAGAAATCTTGCAGGTAGGGAATCCAAATGCAATTTTCCCTAGGCCTCTAGGAATAAGCAAAGCTCTCAAAGAACAAAGACTAAGATTCATCTACAAAAATATCTGTGTCGGGGGATCTGAAATCATAAATGCAAGGTGCAACTTGCCAAAAACTCAGCTGAGCTAGACCTTGAGAATGTTAAGAGGAGTAATAGTAGATCCTTCAGCTGTACAAATAAAAGAGTAAGGAAAGAGGATGTAGAGCTATTAAGCAACAAGAATAAGATAAGATCAAAGCCAATGAGATAAAGGTCCAAATCTACCAGAACAGTTCCCTGCCAAAACAGGCACGATGTTGGATGGATGGGCTATGGTGGGACTGATACTGCCAGCTGGGGAGAACAATGTCAGGGCCCTGAGGGTGCTAATATGCCTTAATGTCCCTGACCAGCTTCAGCTGCGGTCTCCTCCCACACCACTGGTCCCAGGAGCTCTATTTAAGCTCAGACTGTGGCTTTCATTCTCTGCCTAAACTATGTTGGAGGAGTCCTGGTCTCCTGCTCAGTAATAGCCATGGCCAGCCATGGACCCTCTTGGTCCAGACCCCAACCCGTGGACTGATTTCCCACCTTGACCTCAGACCTGCTTCATGACTGTCGACCTGCCCAGTGATTGTTAGACCTGGTCTTAACCCCGGCCTGCAGATTGGCTTCCTGGCTTGAGACTTGCCCCATCTCTGTGCTGCTGCCTTATGAGCTGGACTCCTTGTTGGACCTGGTCACCGTCTCTGGGTCTGTGCTGCTGGCCTTGCTTGAGTCATGGCCAGCGAGGCTGCTGCCATGCCGGCTGTGGGGTGTCCTGGGTTCCTGGCCCACCCCCCTTTGGGGGCAGCCCTGTCCTTGCAGCCCCCAACAAACAAATGACACCAGCATTCTGAAAAAATAATAGGGAAAATTACTGGCACATCCGCAAAGATTTCAGTGAGGTAATGGTGAACGTTGTATGTGGGAGCGCTCTGGGCAACTGCAGTTAAGGTGCTCTGAGTTCACTGGTACAAAAGTGTTTAAAATGGATTTTGAAGGGAGAGAGAGATGGGGGAAGGTGGGAAAAGGGGTAGGACAGAACGTTTTTGTGCTAAAAGAGATTGATTGACTGTGTTGGCTAAGGAAATGCCGGTGTTCCAGCTTGCTTGGATTTCGGGGCAGTGTCATGTGGGAAATCATTAGTAAATTTGGAGGAAATGTGGGGGAGCACTGGAAATCTGTCATCCGTCACTAGCTGAATAACGATTTCACCTATTAAATGCTTTCACTAATAGCTGTGGCCAAAAGAAAACTGAAATGGGCTGCTAATGTTTTCTTGTGACGTCTTACGAGGTGAGAACATTTTACTTTCAGAGCTGGATGAGTTGGCCTAACAGAAATAGGATGAAATTCAGTAGGATAAAATGCAGGATCTTGCACTTAACAGAAAATCTTCTTAGTAATTACAAGCTAACATTTTACTTCTTGAAACGACGAGAGGAGGCATATTAGTGGTTCAGGAGATGACTGTAGCGTCATGTGTCTGCGAATGAGGCAGATGTGAGCCTGGGATGTCTTGTACAAGGCATTTCCAGTATGTGGGAGGCGTTAGTGCTACGGCACGGGGAGCTGTTAACGTCTGATCTAGGATTGATTGTCATACTGATCACTGTCCACAGGAAACTGGATTCACATCGGTCTTGTTCCCCTTGTGTGCACACACTTGCTGTTGGGAGCTGTGCTGCCCTAATAAGAGAAATTCGAAATGTGGGCAGCCTCTGTGTGCTCGGCAAGGAACCGAAGCCTCAAGGGTGGGATCTCTTCTTGGTTGGGAATTGAGTAACGGCTCATAGGACTGGGACTCTGTACATGCTAAGCTTGCACACACAAATCTCAGTAATGTCATTAAGGAGTATTTGCAATATATGAAACTAAATATGAGCATTAATTTTTCAGGACCCAGTTTGTCAGTTGTTGGACAACTTTCTGCTGAAGTTGGCACGAGAATGGCTGCACCTCCACTTTGAACACAACTCATTCTTGCTTTGGGTTAATTACAGAGTAGTCCTGAGTCTGTGGTCCAAGGAAATGTTGGGAAAAGGACCTGCAGCTTTGGTTAAAATTGCAGAGGAACATTTGGTAACTGTAGTTAAGACAAAGTAGCTGTTTGGGACAGGTTGCAGGCACTGTAAAAATGTGCATTTACTTATTATACCTTGAAATGTGGCCATCCTGTGGTAGTGTTGGCGTCCAATTTGAGCTCATTTCACCCTGAGCTGTCTTCTCTCTCTCTCCCCTGACGCTTGCTCCCTTGCGTTTTTCAAAATCACCTTTTGCAGCAGATCCTGACTGTCTCTCCCACCTGATTTCAGTGGTGGAACAGACCTCACCTGCCATGCAGAGCTCACTGATCTCTCAGGAAGCGACACCCAGAAATTAAAGGACAAGTTTGGGTGTGTGAAGCAAAATGCGCCAAATGCTTCGACACATATGTGCAAGCAGCCTGTTGTCACAGTAACTCGTCCGTGGACTGAGAGAAGGTGTGAGAACAGAGCATAAGCTCCCCTGTGCACTGCAAGCCTGGAACCTGGCCTTGGTAGAAATCCAAGACTGTTGGGTATCACCTTGCTAATATTTGCCTCTCTCAAGTTGTGTTTGTTTGGAGAGATGCTGTACTGTCTCCTCTAGGAAACGTTCTGTGCTGTTTATCTGCTTCCACGTACAAATCTGCCTTTGTGGAGAGGAATGTAGGGGAGCTCTTTGCAAACTTAATTAGGCTGCATCTGAACTGGTGGGCTGAAGAGCACTTGCAGACATACGGGGTCTGGGTTTTCCTGCGGCTGCTCCCCCACTGTTCAGGGACGTACAGCTGTCTCCTCCCTCTGAAGCAGCTGAGGCCTGGGATGTCAGACCTCAGTGCCCTGGTTCAGGTGGTTACAGGACCAGGAGGTGGGTGCACTGCAGATACACCTGCTCTCCGGGGTAGTGGGTCTCGAAGGATGGGCAGGTCTTCGGCACTGGGAGACGCAGGGGTGCAGCCGCACAGACTGGGAAGGCGCTGATACCGGCTGTGGTTGGGGCTGCGGAGAGCGCGTTGTGGGAGGCTGGGACTGACTGAGAGCTACAGCCGATCCTGGGCATGCAATAACCGTGGCACCAGTATTTTCTTTATCGGATCTTTCCCTTTTTATGTCCCGTTGATTCCTGTGGAAGGATGTGGGAGTCAGTGCTGTCCAGGGAACTGGCTGTTTTGCATGGCAGAGACCTCTATCGCTGCTCCTTGTCTGCCCATCTGTTTGTGGCAAGATTTCCAGTTGGTTTCCATCATCATAGCATCTAAGTTACTAATACATGAAACCATGTTAACCAGGTTCCTAGTGGACTTAGTCTATGACATTTCTTTTGCTGAGAAAAGAAAAATAATTTTAAGGATGGAATACACCCCCCTCGAATGACAGGGATGCATTTGGTTACTTCCTCGGTACCTGCAGGTAGCAGTGGAGGTGGTAGAAGTGTTACCACTTCTTCCCATTGTGGAAAGGCTTTTTGAAGAAACAATTAGGAGCTTGAGCCACCTTTTGATCAAGAAATGAGTTTCTTATGTAAGAAAAGTTTTGAAATTGAAAGAACAATTATTGAGTACTTCAAATTATTTAGAAGTCTAATAGAGCATCTTGCTGGCGGGGCCTGTCCCCTCACTGTCTCTCCTAGTGGCCTGTGTAGATGTTGGAAGAGCAGATGGTATAACAACGGGATTTAAAAAAATTGGTTAGTATTGCTGTTTCTGAGTCATCCATTCCTGTGTTGTGTGAGTCAGAAGTATTTTCCAGCCCGGTACATCAGAGGCACCAGAGCACATCACCACTGAAGAAGATGAAGTGCTGGTGCACATGCTTGGCCCCAGCGGTCTGAACCCAGACCGCGTCATCCAGAGCCCAACCTGAGCCTGCTTTCCTTTGGAGAGCAGGGCTGTTTCCGTCCCGGCTGCTTGGGCTCAGGACGGGAGGTTGCAGAAGTCGTTGGCTGTTTCTTTTGGTAGAGGGCACTGTTGTTCTTCACTTGTCTCTGATGCCAACCTCAGGTGATGCAAATGCTTAGGTTGCAGAGGAGGAGGAGGATTGTGGAGGATTTTGGTACCTTAATGAAATACAGCTCTCTAATTTCCTGCAGTGAATTGATTGCCTCCCTCCTGGAGGTCTGCACCAGCCTTTGGGGAGGTCAGCTTGTTTTGTTATGGTACCCATTTTGTAACTTTATCTTTGTGTCCCCTGCATGCGAAGGGACAAGTTGTCTCTTCCACCTTCTCTTTTGTTTTCTTGGTACGTTATGGAGTCTGCCTCGACTGACGGTGATCCTCCTCTGGAGAACTTTATCCTAAAGCAAGACAGGGGTGGTATTGAACTAACGGGGAATATAGCCTCATCCACAGGGAGACTGGATGGTCTGTAGAGCGATGGCATGGCGTTGTAGTCCTGTAGCTGAGATGCTGTTGGTGTCCCCTGTGGCCATTTGTATGGGTTGGGTCTCGTTGGTTGTAGGGGTTTGCATGCAGCACCCACATACCTTGTTGTAACTTAGCAGTCGTTGCTTTTGACAAATACCTTGCTTTTTGAAGAAAGACTGCACTAGGAGAGGAAGTATGGACAGCAGGAAATGAAAAAATTTGATCAGCTGAACTTCCGACGGCTGAAAAGGAGAAGCCCTGGCTGAGCAGCGAGCGCCGAGTCCGCACACTGCGGCTTTTCTGAGCGGGTTTTTTGAGAGTCCCTGCATGGGTGGAAGGAGGTCCTAAGGAGGCATCTGCCTCGGAGCAGCAGGTTGGGAGTCAAAGTGGCGCAAGCCCAGCGTCAGGAGCCAGAGCACTGTCCCACAAGCCCCTGCAGGAAGGAAGGTCCCTCTTTTACTTTTCCAGCTCTTCAATGTGGCATTGCAGAATGATCAGTGAGAAGATGGAGATGCAAACGCTTCACTGCAGCTGCACTGGGGAGCGGATCTGCACCTTGGCGCTGCATGACAAGTGCCTGCGCTTAGTGACAAGCTTGGAGGTGGCTTTTCTCAGAGGATACCGAGGGACAGCTCGCACGCCGGCGCAGCTGGGGAGCAGTGCAAGTGTTGTAAAGTGCCCTGCTGTGACTCTCCGCGTTTCGCTTTCTGACTTTGAGTTCAGTCCCCTCCTTTAGTCTGTACACTTAATGGTCCTGGGGAAAGACTTCAGCATGCACCGAGCTGGAACCCTTCTTGGCCTGCTGGCCACCAAGTTGTCATGCATGACCCAGCCAGCGTGCACTCAGTGCTCAGACTTCACCCAGGTAGACAGGCAACCTGAAGAAAGCTCTGAGCTTGGGACAGGAGGAGCAAGGGAAGTGGGGGAGCAAAGGCATGGAATGACCAGCATGGATTTACCATGGACGAATCGTGCCTGCCATGCCTAAGCCACCCTTATGCATTGGGGTGGCTGGCTCTGTGCAGAAGGTGAGGCCGGTGGTTGTTGTACACCTTGGCTTTTATCAAAGCCTTTGACCCAATCTCCTGTACTAGCCTTATAGCCGTTTACTTCCACATCAAGAGTGGTGGTAGGAGTAGATCTGCAGCCTAAAATAGCTTCCTTGTTAACAGTCAAAGAAATGTGTCTGCTTTTACCATGGTCTCTTGGCTGGAGAGAGAGGACTCTTCCCACTTGGCCATTCGTAAGGTGACAATTCCCTGACAGAACGGGAAATCAGAATTTCCTCATCTGTGGCTAGAAAGCGCATGTTGAGCTTTCTGCAGCTGACTGCTGTCCCGGCTGGAGTTATGCATGCAGCACATGAACACACGGGAATATGTGCAGAAACAGCTGAAGACCTGATAACAATAGAGCTGTAGATTATGGAGCATTGATTGACGTGGCCAGCCAGCTGCCACTGGAAAAGCATGCAAATTAAATCCATCTTCCAAGAGCTCTGATAACTTCTCATCTCCCCTGGGCCTGGTGCACCATCCAGCCTTCCACGCAGAGCTGCTTTCCCCTCCAACGTGCATCTCTTGTCATCCACGATGTGGGAACAAGTCCTCTGGCTACTTCTATACCAGCATTTTAAAAATCCTCTTGATTTCTCCTTCACTTTTCTGACTTCCTTCCAAGCCTGATCCTGTCTCCATTATGTTGCTGCTTATGTTAGGCTTCCTCTCTGGCTATGCTGCCTTTAACCTTGATCCCCTTTGCTTCTCTGAACTTTCCTCCTGTCTTAATTAAATCTGCTGCTCTGCTGGCAGCTTCCTCTTGCGGTCAGGAATAAAGGTCAGTGTTACGAATATCCCAAGGTGCTGCTTCGGTTTTAAAGCTAGTATCTAATTAGATTTGCTGATTTTTCCCCTTCTCAAAGTGGGAACTTAAAAGTTTTAACACTAGATTCTTTCCAGATTCACTTTTCCTTAACATTTCCGATAACAGAACACTTCACACTGTTTTCACCACTTAGCAACAAAACCATACGTGTACATGAGTAGTTTAGTGGTCAGGTTTAGGTACTACAAATGTCCTGGGCATGAACTGAAGATCCATGTTCCTTAAAGTGATGGGTATAAGAGTACTGAGGTCAAGCAGGGTGCATCAAGGAACAGTACAAAGTACCGAGATTTCCTGTGCCAGTTAGGTATGAACCTCTTATCAATGCCTTGGCACTCTTAGCCTGTCTCCAAGGACTAAGGATGTGGTTGTCTTAAAGCACTCTTAGGCTGACATTTGAACTGTTCAGAATGCAAGGGAATTTGAAATACAAAAAAAGCAGTTGCTTAAAGTGGTTTCTCCTGGGCTGATGTGTTTAGGTCTGTAAAAGAAAAAAAAAGTCTGTAGCATTACTTAATTTAAAAAAAAAAAGCACCACATCATGGCTATTTGGCCTCCTGCAGAAAGAATTTGGACTCAGCAGAATAGTTTACAGAGCATAAAGAACAAGAGACTCCCTGGAACAAAGATTTGCACTGCTGCTTCTGATAGCCTGGGAGGAGAGGAGATGCTGGCTGTAGGCTCTAAATGGAATAATTCTGCATTCTGTATCTCTCTTGTTTCAGCAAAGCACTAGTCTGCACATGGTGGAGTCAGGCTTCTCTGTACCTTATTCCAGAATTCTTGACAGAAGTCAGTCCTTTTTATTGCCATCTGAATGCTTGACCGCTGGCTGGTTGTTTCCAGCTCTGTAAATTTTCTGCTGGTCTGTTGATGTAGTAGTTAGTGTCTTCTGATCATTTTTGTTTCAGGCTGATTTATGTTTTATTCATTTTTGGCACTGTGTTTGATATTAGCTCAGACAGTGAGTTAGAATTTCTTTTTTTAAGCAACTGTACCATTATTAGTTACTAACATCTTCTGGCACTGTTTTGTACTATGCACTTCCCATTCTTTTGGTAGCTCAACAGTCTTAAGAGAAATGGACACAAATCCTTTCTGTGTCTAGTTCCCTGCTTTTCTCAGTTAACTTTTTCATTTCTTATCTTCTGGAGCTTGCAACAAGTGTTTGTCCAGCTTCAGGCTGCTGGGCAGCTGGTGAATGGTAGAGGCCTCTTAATCAGCTGCCCGTCCTCTGAGCTGGCTGGACAGTCGGAATCCTAGCACGCGTGTGTGTGAAAACACCCTTGAAGTTTGCTCCAGGAAGCTTTTTGGTTCAGGCAGCTCAAGCTCAAATTAGAGGGGTCCAAGTCTGGAGGCCTTCAGTAGTGTTTGTCTTGCCATTAATCGCACAGGGAACGCAGGTAGTGTGGGTGGTCCTGCTGGGGCCGGGTATCTCACTGGAAGCGTGGAGCATTGGTTAAGGTTAGGTTTCCCTTAGGCAACCTGGATCTGCTCTGTACCTTTGTGATTGGTTTGTAATACGTGCTCCAAAGGTAAAACACAATGCAGCATTGCTGTTAAGTTCCAGGTGACCCATTTGAGTAATATGAAAATTAGTGACTGAATCAAATTATTAAATAATCAAGTTCTTATTGGGTTTAACATCTACCTCAAGATCGGTGTCAGTCTTTCATGCCATAACTACAAGAGTCGTCCCCACTCATCCTTTAAACACTTGCCACTGACTCAGCTTTCTTCTGCTCCTCAATTACTTGCTCTGTGTTCCAGGGCTTACTGAAAATGTTATTCCAGAGTGATGATCAGTGAGATCCTTAAAAGATCCTGGCTAAGAACTCTTATCCAGAACTGCTAATTTTAAGGTACTCATCTCTCGTAGTTGTTGTCCAGCATCTCCTGTGGTTACCACTAGAATAAAAATGACATAGTCAGTATGCATCATCTCTTCTACGTATGAGGGGAAGAAAAGAAGCCTTGCTTGAAGAGTTTGGCCTTAACTGCATTATTTTTCATTATTGTAATAGACAAGCACCACTGCCAGTATACAAAGACCAGTAAGTCTGATTTTTTTTTTTCATCTTGCAAATTAGTGAAAACCAGAATAAAGCAATATTTTATTGACTCTTCCTCATTTTTAGGGGGAAGTCCGCTAGATGTCCTACAAGTCTTTGAAGCAGTCAACAAGCACTGGGACGAGGATTGATATAGTGTACCAGGGCTTTCAAAAAGCTGTTAAGTAGACTTTCTCGAAGTCTACTTTAAAAAAAAACTGGTTGAAAGACAAAAAGCAAAGGATAGAAATAAGCAGGCAGGTTCTACAGCAGATGGGGATTGCCAGTGGTGGGCCACAAGACTGTCCGGATGAGGAGAGACTGAATTAAAAAAAGAAGCAAGTGTGTGGAGATTGTCAGGAGAATACAATGGGAGTCTGAGAAAGTATGGAGAAGTTGAGTGATTTATTGTTTGTCTAAGCGTGAGAGTTAAGGGACAGTCAATGAAATTAGGCAGCAGGGTTAATGCCACAAAATGAACTATTTCCACACAGCATGCAGTTGTGGATCTCATTGCTGCAGTTAGTGCAGATTAAAGGCTCCAAAAGGAGGTTAGGCAAATCCACGGAGGTTGTGTTCCTTAGGTTTAGTAGAGTAATGATTCTGATATTCCCGCTGCTGGGGGGAAGAAATGAAGCCTTTTCTAGCACGTTCTTTGTTCAGAGCATCTGCGCTGACCACTGCTGTTTGCCGACATGCAAAGCCTCCCCAAAACCATCCTCCTGAAAGGTCTTCCTCCAGACCCTTCCCGTCTGGGAAGACTTTTAAGTCACTGTGGAGAATGAGAGCACCCCAATCTTTGGTGCCAATCCCAACTCCCCTTCTGCAGCAGGAGTGTAATGTTTGAGGATTGGCAGACAGAACCACAAATGATCCTCCCCAGACTTGCTGTGGTTGTAATTCCTGCACTACTTGCAGTGTCACTATCCTCAGTGGCCCAGGGGGTGCCCATATCTCCAGAATCTCCATTCTCTGTAGCTGACACCAAGCTCCAGGTCGGTTGTGCTGTCAGTGGGTTTCCTAGCTTGGCAATGAGCTTTTGCAGGGAGACAAATCTCACTTGCCAGCTTCCCCTCTTTGCTCTTTGTGATCCCCTCTCTTGGCTGGGTGTTGGGACAGCGCTCTTCAAAGAGCAGCTTGTCAGAGAGGCGTGATTCCCTCATGGGAAGACTGCTTTCCACTCTCTGTGGGGACTACCAAATACCATTTCAGGGCCTCTTCAGCAGGATGTCAGATTTCTTGCATCTTTGCACACTCTGATCAGTGTGAACATATGTGCTCTTGGATGTCTGTCACCATATAGCTTCTGTTAAAGTGACCCTGTCCATCAGTGAGGTCATAACAGACCCTGCTATGGCCATCTGGCACTTTCCTATCCATGCTAAAGCCTGCACCTCTAAAAATAGACCTAGTACCAGAATCCCAAGAAAGAACTTGAATTCCCATTATATACCTTACTTTGACTCTGATGGTCCTGACTACTACTTGAAGGTCTAGTTAAGCTAAGCCTTTAGGTCAGGACCCAAGAAAATTAGATGCTGTATGCAAAAGAGCATACTGCAGAGGCATTCCTATTTTTCCGTTTTGCCAGATGACCAGACACATTTCATTTATAAGGTATGCCACCCTCAGATAGCTTTAGCTGCGTCTGCATCTACATACTCTGTGAACTCCAGAAAGGACACTACAGGCTTTGGTTAAGATCCAGCTCATAGCCAGAACTTCAGTGCAGGCCTGGCCACGGTCATACCTTCAATGTGATCCTTTTGACTTTGGAGCCCTTACTCTACTAGAAACACGCAATTTTTGGTGTGACTGTTCCTCTCTGTGGTATCATCTTCATGTTGAGGACAGATGCACTGCTGCATTCATAGGAGGGTTGGAGTTTTGTCCATGTGCACAGGAGCAAAGGATTCAGCCTGTTGGCGTGAATCAGCAGCGGGCGTGCTTCGGTGAGCTGGATCATCTGCATGAAAGGTTCCTGCAGGCATCTTTCCCTGGAAGACATGGGGACGTTGATTCTGTCTGCAGAGGGCAAGGATGAGAAGCATAAATGTCACTGAAGTGCTTTTGTCCCATCAGTGATGCAGTTGGCAGGTGTGGAGATGGTTGTGCATTTGGCATAAAGGGTTTTGGTGTAGATTCAGTGGTGTAAAAGGGAGATGTTGCATCCTCTGGACAGTAGCTCCTGCTATACAGCTCAGTGAAGAGCTTTGCTGTGTCTTCTCAATCACCTCTCATGTGTCCGGGGGGACAGCTGTTACGTCCTCCTGAAGCTGTCTTCTCCTTGGCACCAGGCAGAGCCCAATGGCCAGCAGGGCTGCCTTGGTCTCATGGCAGGTGGCTCCTGAGTGCTGTAATGGATGAACACCTCTCTCCTCTGCTTCACCTGGCGCAGGTTTCACTGGTCTCAGTGAGGATACTTTTATTCTAGCTTCTTGTTGTTCAGACACAGGAGAGGGAAGCTCGTCTCTGTCTCAGTGCTGTCATATGCAGAGCTTCAGGGCTTGTGCAACCCTTGTGCCATGTCACCCTGTTGTGCAGAGTGTTGAAGGCCGAGTTGATAAAAGGGTGAAGCAGTGTCAAGCACTGCTGTGCCATTTGCTGAACCCTAGAGATCCGGGAAGGTGGGAAAAAACATGTGAATGTGTAAACAAAATGCTGCTTGGTGGCACCTCTGCACAGTCCCGTAGAGACGCTGCGGCTGTGTTCCCTGGTTGCCCTGGTTTCAGACTGCACGTCAGTGGGAGGGTAGCTCTCAATGGGAAGCTCTCTATTGAAAATTGGTTTATATTTCACCTGCGTTGCGAACTGTGGAGAAGGAGCATACAGAGTGTGTGCTGTGCCCACCTGCTGCTGCCTCTGAGCGGCTTTGCCCAGTTTCCGTTGCTCACAACAGCAGTGTCCCTGTAACGGTGGGACAGTAGCTTGTGCAAGTGTTCAGAGCGAAAACACCTGTCCTGGGCTGAGCTGAGAAACTTGGTCCCCTGCGACGACAAGAGAGCCATGGTCCCCGTAACGGGGGGGTGGCTCTTGGGGCTTCGTGTGCCACGTGGATGGCTCCTGTCCCTGGAGGGGAGAGTGGCCTGGAGGGAGGCGACATGTGCCAGGTGGCAGGTGGAGATGCGGCAAAGTAACCCAGGCTGTCAGTACTGAAGGGATTTGTGTGGGTCTTCACACTCGGGTAGGGTCCTTGTGCTTCCGAGTCCCCCGTTTGCTGCAGGGGGGGGTCCGGGATCAGGAGCCCAAACTGACCTGTGCAGGGTTATGGCTCTGAGGCCTCCTGCTGCTGGCCTTCTGGACGCAAGGAGATGGCCTTGCTCAGGTCCCCCTCTGTCCTAGCACGGAGGTGTTGGTGCAGGACTGGCAGGCTTTACCTTAGGATTTGGCTGTGGAAACCACTGGCACAAATGATCTTCCCTGGGGGTAACTAGCGGCTTGTGGGAGTTGCTGATCCTCATAGACTTGTTTTATATCGATTTTTTTAAAAAAAAAAAACAAAAACAAACCCAAACAAAACAAGAAACCAGAAGAAAAAAATCCGTACTGGGATTGTGGTGTTGTCCCCCCTCCCCTGGTGGTGCGGAGGAGTTGTGGGCCACTCTCGAGGGACATGTCCTGCTGATGGGTTCATGGAGGCAGCATCTCCACAGTGAGCAGTTGGCTTGGGGACCTGCAGCTGGTGCTTCCCCCGACGTGTTGTGGCCTCCAAAGAGGCTGCAGACGAGGACTGCCTGCCCCGAGCACCTTGGCACTGCGCTGGAGGAAGGCAGAGTCGGGCAGAGTCCCCTCTGTGCAGGCTTAGGGCTCAGTCAGAAAGGACTACAGCTGTCTGGATGGCACTTCTGGAAACACCTTTGTTGCAGAAATGTGGATAAATCCACATGGAATAGCTGTGGCGACCTTCTGCTGAACTCCTAGGTCCTGCTCTGCTACATTTGTTGGTTCGGCGTTGTGGCTTTAACTGATCTCCCCGTTCCTCTCAGGCTGGCAGCCTGGCTGTTAAGTCCCCGTGAGAGGTAATGCACAGATGCTGCTCTTTGACTCATAGTTATTTGAGAGTAGACTTTCATTTTATTTACATTTTTTTCAGTTATAGATAAGCTAAAAACTCTAACAAGCATAATTGTATTGCAAGAATAACTCTTAAGGGCAAGAGGGACCAATAAAATTATCTCCTCTGTGCGTTCATGTAACGCAGGCCAAAGTTTCACCAAATGCATCACATCTTGTGTGTAAATTGTTGTATGAAACTAAGAATGATACAGCAAGGCTTCTAAAAGTATTCACTCTCAGAGAAAAGTTGTATTTGAACTTCATAGGATAAAGATCAGTCATGGGGAAAGCATAAATTAGTTAACCATTCTGCATAAAATACAGTAATACCACAAATCACTAAGCAAATACATTCTTGGGCTTTTCTCTGTTTTCAGTCAGCAGATCCAGGTGCCGCAGGGACATGAATTAGTTCATTCTCCTGGCAGCCCTGTGAGAAGGGGAAGAGTCATACTGCAAGGGTTTCCATGCTTGCTTGCACTTGAAATAAGGCTCACGGCTGCGGCAGGCAGAGTCCCTGCCTAAACAGGACCCGCTGCTGCCCCGGGAGCACTGGCCAGTGGTTGCTGCAAGGTGGTGACAGAGGTGCTGCACTCCAGCGTCTTACCTGCTCCAAATCCTTCTCTGCGTGGAGGAGCATCAGGTTCCTCTCTGGTCTCGGGCACTGCGTGTCCTCCACCCGCCCCCAGCATACTTCAGCATTTCTTCTTCCGAAATAATTCCCTTTCTCTTCATCACCAGTGCTCTGAGGCCGCCCCAGCCAGATTGGCTGCCTGGCATAGAGCCTGGAAGAGGCTTTAATTGTGGTGGCATCTGCTCATCAGCCTACTCCGAGTCAGGTGCTCGAGAGCATGGTTTGGGACGCGTGGGTGAAATCCACAATGGGCAGCAGTGCTCTGGCTGCCCGCGCGGGGGGGGCAGCGGGGCGGGGCGGGGGGGCTGCAGCGCTTCGCTTGCTCCAGGGCTGAGATACCCCTTCTCGGACATGCTGTGGCACCACAGCTCTCCCACTGAAACCCTCCACAGCTTCGGAGGGGTTTTCTGCCTGCCATCCCAGTGCCGGCTGTACCAGCAGAACAGCACAGCTCTCCCTTGGCACTGAGAACAGCATCAGCCAGGCTTGTGGTCCAGCCGCTGCATGAGGATGAGAATACCCACCACTTGTCTTCACTGAGAGCATCAGCTGAATATGGTGTCTCTTCCAGGGTGATGAAACAGTTCAAAAAGCAGTGAATCAGTACTCCCATAAGGGATCGCTGAAACTGAGACAGGACGTCTGTGAGCCTCCTCCGTGGGTGTGTTGGCACAAGAAGTGTCCATGTACTTGAGAAGGCACAAATATGGACCCCAGCCTTTGCTGTTCCTGAGACCACGTGTCCTCTGACTTGCGTGTTACTGCTTTTAGTTGGCATTTCAACTTAGAAGATAGAATCTATTTTAAACCCTCTTTCTTGACTAGCAGAGAGCCTAACTGATACCTCCCTTCATCAGTTCCATATCTGCCTGATGGCTGTATGGTTTGCTGTGACCTTGACCTCTCAGGTGGTGTGATGTAGCTGTTGGGCGATAACCGTAACGTCCCTGCTGCTGCATCAAATGATTAAAGAGATCAGTTTCCAAAAAATGACTTGTCATTCTTCAACCAGTGCTGCGGTGCAGGCATCTGCGTTGCGCTGGCCCAAAGGGCATGCAGCCGGTGACCTTCAGGGAAGGTGCTTGTTGGGGCATGTTGGCTGCAAGGTCCAGTCCTTTGTTTGGCTTGCGTGGGGTACTTCTGCCTCTCCACCTCTGAGAATGCCTGCTGTTAAGGTGCTTGTTATGCAGGAACGGTTGGTCAAAAATAGATGATGAAAGAGAAATTGTTGCCAATAATTAGAGGTGCATAAATCTTGCATTTAATAAGATTAAACTGAATTAAATTCTAAATTGTATTTAGAAATGTAATTCCAACATTCTGTAGAAACAAAAAGGTATATTTTCACATTCCAAAAGAGTTATTTTTTCTGTTTGCAACCCAGTGTTGGTGCCTGAGAGAAGAGAGGATGGGGACAGTCCAGGTGCTGGAGGATGCATGGGAATGGCACCCAAGCTGCTTCTGCTGGGCCAGGGTGGACTGAGGGCTCTCTGTCCAGTCAGTTTGTGTGAGAGCTGCTTCTCTCCCAGGACCTTTTCTCTGGCATGTCCAGACTGCTCTTGGTCAGACGTGGGATGTTAATATTCCTGTATTTTTATCTAATGTATTAGGCAGACTTACCTAGAAAGAACTGTGTTTTTAAAACTTTACAAAAGCACTTTACAGGCAGTGTGCAGAGCAACTTGAGTACAGCCTGCACCCATCCGCATGCTCCTCCTGGTTCCCAGGCCGTAGTTTTCCAGCATTGTGTATTCCCTGTTCCTGTTTCCCTGCTTGTGCCTGTCCTTTGCAGGCTGCCTGTGCTGCTGCGTGTGTCTGGATGAGCTCCTGCCACTCCGTGGGCACAGCCCGTCCCACTGGGCTGCCCTGGTGTCCTCTTGCTCCCTCTTCTCTATATTTAGAGCCTCCCTCTCCACACCTATCTCCAAATGATTCGCTCCTCTCCATCCATCAGCCTCAGTCCCTGGTGCCTCCGTGACGGCTCCATTAAACACGCGCTCGGCAGCAGCTATATTTAGGAGTCAGGAAGAGAACGAGCCTTTGGGCTGCAGACAGCCCATAAATCCAGCTCCCGTCACCAAATCACCATTCTTTTATCTGGAATGAGATCAATAGAGGTGTTTGCAGATGAGGTACACGTGTCCATACATGTGTGGAGGGAGGCAGGGGATGAAGAGGAGGCAGAGTAGGGTGGAGAAGAGGGAGGAGAAAGGACTGAAGCACAGGCGCATGGGGCTGGGAGAAGCGGGACTTCCTAAAGGCAGGAGCGAGGCAAGAAGCGAGGCAGGAGGAAGGGGTGCCTGTCTGAACAGGGTTTGCTGTGCTGCAGGGGCAGCACGCTCGCTCCCTCACAGAGGTCTAAGGGGACTGTGGACGTCTCTCACTGAAGAGTGCCTTCGCATGCCATGAGGTGGAGAGGATGGATGTGCTCACCATCACTGTCGTGACCTGCTCAGGCTATGCCACGCCAGCGCCTCCACGGGAGCCCTCCTTCCTTCCCTCTTCCCCCTCCCATTTTTTCCTACATCTGTGTCAAGTTGTAAAGAGTCGTGGGTGCCAACTTGTTCACAGGCACAACATACAAGACTTGTCCTGATGTTTTAGGTATATTTTAGGCCTCTGCTGTCTTGCCTCATTCCTCGGTGGAAGGCACTGTGGGATCCCAGCTGTGCGCGTGGCGTGCAGGCAAAACCGGAGCAGGAGGTTGCTCTGTGCTGCCGTTGTCTGGGCACTCCCGCAGCAGCGGGGAAGGAGCTGGTGTGTGATGCAGGTACTTCCCTGACAGCACATCAGTCCCCCTTGAGGGGGACTTGTTTTCCTTATGGCCGCAGCATGCTTTGGTTGTGCTGCCGGGGGTAAAGTCTGGTATGCCTACCTGACTCGGAGCTGAGAACGCTCTGGAGGATGGTGAGGAAGGTGAGAAGCTGCCTCAGATGATCCAGGCAAAAGGGTTATCTCCTTTAACTCTTTGTGGCGTGTTGCTGTGCGGTCCTTAACATCTCTATTTCTTGGCGTAGCGTGTCTTTTTGCCACTAAGATTAATTCCTTGGTTCTTTGAGACAGTTTTTCCCAGGACTGCAGGGATGGGGCTCGGTGGACGACCACCTAATCAGAAGATTCACGGGCAGCCATCAGCCCCCCTTGTATCATCAGGCTCCAAGAAATCTCCCTCTGGATTAGGTAAACACATTAGGTGATGCACAGCGGCGAGGCTGGAATGTGGCACATTGGATCACCAGGGGCTGCTCCCTGCACAGTGACGTCCTCTAAATGCTCCTAAGCCATGGCACTGCGAGGGCTGGGCTGCACCTCACCTAGCACATGGCATCCTCGTCCTCGCTGTCTGCGTGGGCTTGCTGTGAGGGGTTCCTGTGTGCTCGCTTCTTGGGGCGGGGGCGGGGGGAGGATTGCCAGAGCACCTGCGTTAATGTCTGGGATACTACATGTCCCATGCCTTGGGGTCTCACCATTTTGATCATGTGCCCCTCGGTAAAAAAAAAATTTTGAGCATGCACCCCCCTGTACACATGTATTTACTTACGAACTATATACTTGTACTACTCTGCTAATATACTATGTGCACTGTAAAGCACATGCAAAAATAGAAACTAAAAAATAGTGAGATAAAGATAGAATAAACACCATTTTAAAAATATTTAAAAATTTTATTAATGGTAAAAAAAGTGTTTTCTTCCTGCGCCCCAGTGAATAGTCTTGCGCGCCCCACTTTGGAGACCGCTGCCATAGGAGGCTGTCTGACATGGCAGGAAGGAGAGCCAGAACTACGTGGCATGGGGCATTATTCTGGAGGGACCCAAGTGCCAGGATGCTAGGGTTGTTCTTCAGGTCTTCTGAGAAAGAAAGGAAAAAGCTAAAAAAAAAAAACCCACCCAAACATGCAAGAGGAGCAGAAAAATAAGAATCGGGGGAAAAAAAGCAAAGCTGTGTTTTCAGTAGTATAAACAAGTACTGTATTTGGTGATTTTATTTCTAAACTTTGGTAAAGTTAATTGTTCTTTCAACCTTGCCAATAGTAAGCATGTTTTGCGTGTGAAATGGAGGTGTGTGCTGAGGGTTAGGTTCCCCAAGAGCAGGGCATCTGTGCTGAAGTATGTACCCTGTAGAATATCCTGAGTTGGAAGGGACCCGCAAGGATCACTGAGTCCAACTCCTGACCCTGTATAGGACAACCTCAAAATTCACACTTCTTGAATATTGTCAGGCTCGGTGCCATGACTGCCTCCCTGGGGAGCCTGTTCCAGTGCTCCACCACCCTCTGGGTGGAGAACCTTTTCCTAATATCCAACCTAAACCTCCGCTGGCATATCTTCCTGCCATTCCCTCGGGTCCTGCCACTGGTGGCCAGGGAGAAGAGATCGGCACCTGCCCCTCCTCTTCCCCTTGTGAGGAAGCTGTAGACCGCGATGAGGTCTGCCCTCAGTCTCCTCTTCTCCAGGCTGAACAGACCAAGTGACTTTAGCCCCTCCTCATACGGCTTCCCCTCTAAACCCTTCACCATCTTTGTGGCTCTCCTCTGGACACTCTCCAGTAGCTTCGTATCCTTTTTACACTGAGGCGCCCAAAACTGCACACAGTACTCGAGGTGAGGCCGCACCAGTGCAGAGCAGAGCGGGACAATCCCCTCCCTCGACCGGCTAGCAGTGCAGTGCTTGATGCACCCGAGGACGCGGTTCGCCCTCTTGGCTGCCAGGGCACGCTGCTGGCTCACGTTCAGCTTGCCATCGACCAGAACGCCCAGATGCTTCTCCGCAGGGCTGCTCTCCAGCCTCTCGTTCCCCAGTCTGTATGTACATCCAGGGTTGTCGTGCCCCAGGTGCAAAATCCGGCACTTGCCCTTGTTAAACTTCATACGGTTGGTGATTGCCCAGCTCTCTGAGTTGTCCAGATCTCTCTGCAGGGCCTCTCTGCCCTCGAGAGTGTCCACAGCTCCTCCCAATTTTGTGTCATTGGTGGACTTCGATACTAATCCTTCAAGTCCTGCATCTGAGTCATTTATGAAGATACTAAAGAGCACTGGCGCCAAGATGGATCCCTGCAAACCCTGTACCCCACGCAGAGGCCCCTTTGGGATCGAGAGGCTACAGCCAAGTCTCTGGAAGCAGCATCCGGAAGCGGAGGGCAACCAGTGCCTGTTAGGGACATGAGAGAGGCAGGACAGCGTGTTGGCGGGTGACATGACTGCTGCTGCTGCCTCAAGGGCTGTTGTCTGTCCCCACGGTGGGAAACTGGTGTTGTGGCTGCTGTGGCAGTATTTCCCTTTGCCAGCAGCGACGGTTGCATGCGATCGTGAGACCAGGATGAAAGGTTTGGAAGTGCATCCTGTCCTGAGCTTAAAACAAAGTTTGTTGGATCGACAGTGCTGTAATAACAGTAAAAACTGCCCCTCTGCTTTTGCAGCCCCCTTCCACTGGCTGTTTCCATTCTGAGTTCCAACGCAGTTAAAAATAATGTTTATTTTGCGTTATTACTGCTTTGGGTGCAAACAGTTTGTGTCCCTGCTGAAGAAAAAAGGTGAGTCTCATCTATGCTTTGCTCTTTATTTCCCCTCTTATTCGTCCCCTCTATTCATTCCTTCTGCCCTAGTTAGCATGCTTAAAGACCTGCTGAATTTAAATGAGACTGACAGCCTACCTGGTGTTGTAGCCAGCAGCACCGAGGGCTTCACAAGAAAGTGGTGACAAAGCAGAGGAGCGGAGTTACCTGATTTTTTGGAGTCCCATCACCCTTCTGTAGCCATGGATGAGTTGGTTTGACGTAATGCACTCAGTCAGGTTAGTGCGAGGACCCATTTGTTTTCTGCAGGGTGAGTCTTACATGCTAATCCTGGGTGACGCAATAAATTTGTTTTTGGTAGTGTGATGCAAATTCCTTCTGTTAGAAGAATGGTAGCTTAGATGCTTTTCCATCTCCCTGTCATGTCTCCTCTTAAGCCATTACCTGCAGACCGTATTTCGGATGTCTGCAGTGGCATCTCTGTCCACTTAGCCGTGAGTCAGGCTGCCTTCCTTCAGCATCCAGCAGCCTGGAGGCCCTGGCATCTCTTTTGTTGTCGGCTTCACAGATCAGGCTGGCAGGTCCTCTGGCTTTTTCACACTTCTGAGGCAGGTGAGTAGAGTCCTGAGTTGTTACACCCTGAAGGGGAGATTTGGTCCAACAAGTATGGCCTGAAGAGCTTGCTGCCCTGACTTTGGCCAAAGCGCGGTTGGGGATGGTGCCAGGGCTAATAGACGGGTGGTAACAGAAGTCTCTCTGGGTTCCCAGCTTTCCTTCCTCATAACTCCTGTGCACCTGGAGAGCTCAGTGACCACCAGGTGAGAAGGAAGGCTAACCAGGGCTATTACCGTCCCTTCTGTGGGAACTGCATCCCTGTGCCTTGAGACGTGCAAGATTGATGTGGCAGAACAGACAGAACAAGGGGAAGGAATCTGGCTGCTGCCTTGAGACACGGAGTGTGTGTTTGCGTTACCGGCGCTGATTCTTCTCTTTAGCTCTACTTTGGAGTCTTGGTCAAATTGGACGACTTGATGTGGTTTAGGAGTTCTAGTGAAGAGATCTTATATTCACAGAAGCTGTTTGTGTGCATATGGGACTGTACACAAGCATGCATGGGACTGATCGCATTGACACATCTGCACACAGATTATTACTTGTTTATTAATAAATGCTTGCATGAAAGCAGGATTCACTCTGTTTGTATACATGTAGGGGAAGCAGAGACAACGGAGAAGTGTTCCTTTAACTCTCAGCTTTGTGATGTGTCTTTTTTTCTTGTAGAAACCAGAGAAGACAGAACAAAGCGTCTCTTCCGACATTATACCGTGGGCTCTTACGACAATTTCACCTCTCACAGGTAAGCATCAGCATCTTTGCTTTGTGATTACGAGGAGATTCATTTCCGTGTAAGAAGGATCTCCTTTTCCTGACAGAGCAGTATACATTGTTTTAATTTCATGGGAAGGAAACTTTTGTGGTTGTTTCGGTCAATTCAGTCGTAGTCAAAATTATGACTCCAAGATAAGGCTTAGTTGAATAAAACATTGAAGCTGCAGGGCAGTCGGGCTCATGTCTCAGTTGAGGAACAAACGTTCTGGAGAATTTTTGGTGTGCTCCAGGAACTGAAGAATATGCGTTGGATGCCAGTGCAGAGCTATAGCTTTGCTCTGGAGGGGAAAAGAGGAGGATGCTGTTGTGCAGGGGGTGGCATGAAGACAGCTGTTACTCCACCCTGTCTGCAGTGCTGAGTGTGCTGCCTGGACTACAGGGGTGTTCACCAGCGCTGTTCTGGTACATGGCGATTGAGCGTACTCGCCTCGGCATGGAGACTGACCTTTGGGGAGATGGTCAAACTCAATAGCGAATCAGTCATGAAAGCAGGGGTGATGTTGCTGGTTTGTGCTTGGTCTTGAGTGCAGGTGGCTGGTGGACATGCTCATGGGAGGCTGGGCTGTAGGAGTGGGTCTGCTGGTTGGATTCAGGAATAGGCTTTTGGCACTGGCTTTCTGTGTTTGAGGGATAAATGTAGGGTTACTCTGTGGAATACAATCTCTGCAGTCAAGCTTTAGCGCTCTTAAAAACAATTGGTCGTTAAAGTAATTAGATGGGCATTATTGCTTATGGTGTGACAGGAGCGAATTGTGAGAATTCATTATACAAAACTAAGTTATCCTGAAGTCTTGGAGCTTACCAACAAAGCAGTGAATGTGTTCTGGTTTACTGAGCTGCTTATTCCAGATCTGTCTCCGTGGGTCTGAGCAGTTTTTACTCAAAGTTATGTGTGTAACTTGTTTTGATTTTCAAAAATCCTGTGACATGCTTCTTCAGGGTTGTTTATATTCTTAACTGATCATGGAGCGAAAGAGAAAATGCTGCTATGACTCTGAAAACAGTGAAGAAATAAAACAGAGGAGGAAAACAGTCCCTTTCCACCATGGCCGAATGCTGCAGGGAACCCCTGGAAGGTCTGTGCTGGGGTCACTGGTTGCTCTTGGTCTTAAAGGGCAGGAAATAGGCCAAAATTTGCAGATGAGTCAAAATTATACTCCTTAAGCAAAAGAAGAGTAGGTGGATGGAATTGCATCAGGCTGCGTTGATAAACATTGTGATAGTAAAATAAATTTATTTTGGCATATGCAAGGTAACACACACCAGAAGAAACACTGTGAGGTACTCTTGCCCATTAAAGATTTTTCAGCTCTTCATAATTGCTTAGGAATAAAGATCTGACATCACCGTGACATCACAGTGAAAACATCTCCTTTAGTGCTGAGGCATTCAAAACAGACAAAAGAGTAGGTCAGAAAATACAACTAAAGCAGTTGTGAAGGAGGGTCACAGGTGACACTGGGTACTGGATGGTCAAACAGCAGCTGAACACCAACACAGAAAAACAAAAAGTAATCCATATGGGGAAAAAACCAGTAGTAGTATTTCATATTCAGTGAAGGTGTTGGACTGACTTCTGCTCAGGAGCAAGATTAGGGGCTTGCTTTGATTCCAGTTGAAACCTGAAAAATTTTTGGAATTGATAGGGAAGGAAAAAAGAACAAAATGGAAGACATAATTATTAATATCTTTATATAAATCTGCACTATACCCACATCTTGAAACCTGCATGCAGTTTTGGTCTTTCAGACTTAAAAAGTAATACTTGAAAAGTTAGCAGAGAAAACTAACAGGTGCTCAAAACTGTGAAACATCTTCCATAAGAGGTGAGAGTAAATAGACTGAAACTCTCAAGCTTGGAAAATGGTGCTGAAGGAGAAGGGGTTTGGTAGAAGTCCATAAATGAATGATACAGAAAAGGTGAACCAGGGGTAGTTGATCTTTGTCTCTTCCTGTGCAAGAACATGAGGCATGGAATGAAACAAGTTTGTGGTTCTTCATCTAATGTACAATTAACCTGTGCAACTCCTTGCTAAGTGACACTCTGAGGGCTAAAAACTGACGGGTTCAGAAAGCAGCGGGACAAATCCGAGGAAGAAAAATTGTTTGCAGGCTTCTGAGTATGAAGAGACCAGCTCTGACTCAGGGACTCGCTCATCATCCAGCAGCAGAGGTCAGGAGCGCATGGTGGGGAAGCATTGCTGCGTTCTCACTCTGCTCTTCTTTCCTTGTCGTGTTCCCGTTATCAGCTGTTCCTGGGAAGTCAGGAGGACGGCTGGCCTGATCCCGTGCAGCTGCTGCTGTGAGCTGTAGGTGAGGTGGGCTTTTCCCTGAAGCCCAAAGCAAGGTTTCCCAGACCTACAGGGAGCAGATTTCAAGGCACGGCCGCCTTCTTGATACCTTCTATAGCTGCTGAAATGGCTCTGTGGTCAGGCACCTGGCCAACAGTGGTCCTGCTCCTGGGCTCTGAACTCTTCACTCCATGATGGAGGAAGCCTGGGCATCTGACCTGAATGTCTCAAAAGCAGACTTTAGCCTCTTCAGAGATCTGCATGGCAGAATCCCATGGGATACCATGCTGGAGAGAAGAAGTGTCCAAGAGAGCTAGTTGATATTCCAGGACAAGCTCCTCCAAGCTCAGGAACAGCCCATCCTGGCCAGTAGGGAATCAGGCAGGGGCAGCAGGAGGCCTGTGGGGACGCACAGGGAGCTCCTCACTAAACTCAGAGACAAGAAGGAAGTGTACAAGGGGTGGAAGCAGGGAGAAATGACCTGGGTAGCATATAGAGACACTGCCCGGTCCTGCAGGGATGGGCTTAGGAAAGCCAAAGCCCACTTGGAGTTGAATCTGGCGAGGGGTGTGAAGGGAAACAGGAAAGGATTCTGCAAGTGGCATCAGCAGCAAGGGGAAGACTAGAGAAAGTATCGGTCCACTGCTGAATGGGGCAGGGACCCTAATGACAAAGGACAAGGAGAAGGCTGAGATACTAAATGCCGTCTCTGCCAGTCTTTACTGGTAAGACCAGCCTTCAGCAATCCCCAGCCCCTCAGACCAGAGGGAAAGTCTGGAGCAAGAAGAACTTGCCCCGGGTAGGGGAGGATCAGGTTAGGGAACATTTAAACAAACAGGACGTACGCGAGTCCATGGGGCCTGATGAGGTGCACCGGTGAGTGCTGAAGGAGCTGGCTGATGGCATTGCCAGGCCACTCTCCATCATTTTTGAAAGGTTGTGGTGGTCAGGAGAATGGAACCTGGAAGAAAGCAAATGCCACTTCTGTCTTCAAGAAGGGCAAGGAGGAGAGTGTGGGAACTCCAGGCTGGTCAGTCTCACCTGGACCCCTGGGAAGGTGATGGAGCAACTAACCCTGGAAACCATTTCCAAACACATGAAGGACAAGATGGTGATTGGGAGTAGCCAGCCTGGATTTGCGAAGTGGAAATCCTGCTTAACCAGAAACGTAACTGGCCATGGTCCTGGGCACGCTGCTTGAGCGAGGAGGAAGGACTAGGTATCTCAAGAGTCCCCTTCCAACCTCACCAGTTCTGCAAGTTTCCTGACCAGCAGATGTAGACTGATGCAGCTTTTAAGCCCTCTTGTTGAGCTACATCTCCACAGTTATTTCCAGAATTGCACGTTATGTGATGCATGCTCTCAGAATCCCTTGCCAAGTCAGTCCCCTTGTTCAGACCCTTTCCTTCAGGCCAGTTTATTTTCTGTGTAAGGCAAAACAAAAACCGTACTTAGAGAAAGGTGCTCACCCTATGGTCTGTGGGTCATGTGTTGCTGCAGAGGAGCCCATCTTGGCTCTGGCTTGTTCCTGTTTTCCCTCTAATCTGAGGGAAATCCCCTCCACTGCCATACGCGTGCCACAGAAGTATTTGTCTGTATAAAGAGCCTGTGTTGTGGAGGAGGGTGCTGGGAAGGATGGCAGAATGGAGTTGTCTGCCACAGGTGAATAAGCAGCTGTCCCATCTGTCTTACAGCTTGGTCTCCAGGGACCCTCATGAAAGAGGGCAGCTGGGAGGAAAGTGCATGCGTTGTTCTGGCGGGGGCAGTTTTGCTCATAGTGGCCCCATTTCCCCAGAATCGACCTGCAGAGGAGGGGGAGGAGGTCGTGTGTACGCGCGTGCCTTTAGCTGCACCCTTAGCCAAGAGGAAGACCGCATCTTTCCACCCTGAAGTCCCCCAGGGCTACATGTCAGGAGGAGGTAAGCCTCTTCCGGACCCAATCATATATGGCTTCTCGCAGATCATAGTCCAGTTGGTCTTGGCATTCCTAGGCAGTTGATGCATGCAAATTGCTGATAAACTGGACTGCTCTGCTGAAGTATGACTGGGATCTGCTGGGATCACAGTAACAATGCTGACTGACGCTGGCTGTGGAAACTTGGCATTTTGACAGAATTTGGTGGGTTGAATTGGAAAAGATTGGAGGATTTTAGCTGCATCCCCACAGTATGGTGCATAGTCGTGCAACATAAAAGCATGAGGACAGCCACTCTGGAGCACACTACAGGTCCTCCAGGCCAGTACTGTGTTGCACAGGGGCCAATGGCAGGTGCTTTGTGCAGTTATGAGAACAGAACAAGCAACCCAAAATATTATTCCTGCCTGTAGCGATTTTCTGTTCAGAGTCTTCCTGAGCCAGAGGCAATGTCTTTGTATTTAATAGCCTTTAATGGATCGTTATTCCGTTAATTTGCCCAATGACATGCAATTCGAGTGCTTTCACTCTCCTGAAATGGAGAAGGAGCTGGGGTTGGCTTCGGTGGAGACGGTGAGACAGTGGTGGTGCTGAACACTGGGGTACCTGTGTCTTCTGCTCCTGCTGTGTCAAAATACTTACAGTGTGGTGACAGGAAATGAGAAAGAAGTTTCTTAAAGCATATATATATATATGCTCGTCACTCATTCATAGGTTGCTCAGAGTGCAAAACTGAAACATAGCCTCACCATTCAGTTAGGGAAAACTGGTGCAAGGTAAAACAACTGGCTGTCTTTGTTACCTTCCTTGAGACGACACCCTGGCCTTTCCAGAGCCTGTGCAGCACCCACCGCCCTGTCTGCAGGGTGGGTGATGTGAGCGGCACTGCTGGAGCCATCAGCCATCCAACTAGCAAAAGACAGCCCACGACAGAGGCACCAGGCGGTTGCAGAAGCACGATTTCAGCGGAAGCTTCTTTGCTCTTTTTGCTGGAGTTCAAAATGTGGCTATTGCTAAAGCACGGAGATGGTGTTGGTGACCACGCTTGCAGCATGGGACTGAGCACAGGGGAGCGGAGCTGAGCCGTCAGGGGTGCAAGGGTGCGTTTTGTCAGCATTATGGGATGGAAGTGGGGTTTGGACTCGATAGCAGGCAGCTTGTGGACATGGGGTGGCGGTCAGGAGCATGGTATGAGGCTTCAGATGGTGGTTTTAGGATCGCCTTAATAAATAGGATAAACAACGTGGATTTTTCCCATTTTTAAAAAATATTAAATATTCGGGCCAATAGATTCCTCGAGAGCAGAAATGAAGAACTAACTAAGGTGCTGCAAGATCACTGCGGCAGATCGATCAACACAATTTGCAGGAGAGTGCTTATTCCATCATCTCTGACTTCACTGGAGGTCTCAAACGTGGGAGAAGATTAACATAATGACAATGTTTGAGGAACAACTTAAAAGTACTTGAGAAAATTACACACAAGTGACTTTAGATTTCAGGAAGAGCCTTTGAAATAGTTGCACGTTTGAATGGATGCCCTGTGCAGTAGAGCAGGGAACAGCATTCACACGGCTGAATTGCAGATTTGGGTAGTGTATGTAATTCACTCTTTTTTTGGCTTAGTAAAGTGATAAGAAAGCTACAAATAGATGGAGGGGTATACAGGAGAATATACTAGGCTGTATACTGAATAAAAATATTTTCTTTTGTGGAATCTGCCTCTGGGGAAGCAATGTTTCCATTGTTTTCCATGTTTTCCAAAGTTTTCCAAACTTTCCATTGAAGTTGTAACTTCAGTAGCACATTGCCCGTAACAGACACGAGGTCTGCTTTGGCGGAGGGTGAGAGACTGTTCTGGGGCAGGTTCCTCGCCTCTCATTGATGTCACTTTGAAGCATAACTCTAGTTAGAGAAAGAAGAAAGCACGAGGCTGCTCTGGAGTGGAGGTGTGCTGGGGTGTACCCGAGGTCACCAGAGGGCAACGAGAGCCTTCCCCAGACCTCTGAGGATGAGGAGCACGGGACAGGGCTCAGCAAACCTAATCTGGTCTGAAATAGGAATAAGGCAGACGGGAAGAAAAGTCTGAGCTTGTTCTTATCTGAAAGAGGCAATCACAAGGGGAATTGACTTCTCTGATGAACTATGTTAAGGGAAGAGATTAAAGCGATTTGAAATTAACTCTATAAAATTAAGAACCCACATTCTACATGGCACAGCTGGGAAGGAAAAGAATTGGGAGCAATAGACAATTTAGGATTTATTTTTTATTATTCAGTCACAGGGATTAGTTGACCAGGGAGAGAGATTACAACAGTGAATATTCACAAGCCATCTGGATGGGCCTCTCCTTAGAAGAGAGGAAAAACATGAAGAAGTCTCTAAGCAGGCATTTCTGTGCCCTGAGATGCTGCGACTGGCCAAATATGTCAATACACAGAATTACAGAATAATTTGGGTTGGAAGGGATGTCTGGAGGTTTCTAGCACAACCGGTTGTGCAGAGCAGGGCCAGCTAGGTTAGGCTGCTTTGCATGTCTCCAAGGTTGGAGGTCCCATACCCACCTAGGGCCCATGTCCTAGTCTTTGTTTCCAGGGTGAAAAGGTTTTTGGTATATCTCATTATGATTTCTTGTGCTTCAGCTGGTGTCCATTGCCTCCCATCCGCCTGTGCACCTCCAACAGTCTCTTTCTCTCTTCTCTGCAGCTTCCCATGGGGTAGTTGCAGGTGGCAGGGAGGTGTCCTCCATGCCGAGAAAGCCCAGCGCTCTCAGCCTCCCCTTGTACGCTTTAGCCCCATCTACTCAGGTGGACTGAGTGAGCAAATCAGTAATATAAGTGATTGGTAAAACCACCTGGAAATCGTTGGGACTGCACCAATAACTTGCTATTTCTCCTTCCTCCCGGCATGCAAGAGAGCAGTACCCGTGTTTGCCCCACACAGATGCAGTTCAGTGGCTGCCCTTTCGGTGTCTTCTCTAGGTCCTGTTCAGGGGTCATCCCTCTTGGCAGCGTGATCATAGCTCATACTCCCCCATCGATACCGGCATATTTGCCTGCGTCAGGCACTGGGACCTCCCATCCCCTGAGCACCTCCTCTGCACGTTGGTTTCCTAAGGCTGTACGTGCCTCCAGGGAGGCCGGGGTCGTGCAGGCAGTGGGGATGTACGAGCAAAGAGCTCGTTCCCATTCTTCCAGACAGGACTGAGTAAAAGGAGTCACTCTGGATTTCCTCGAGCTGTGTCATGACTGTGTGTGGCTCTGAGGCAACTTCCTTTCGTTTTTTCCATTCTGCAGCTTATTTATTGGCTGTTCTTGCCTCATCAGTCCCCAGTGCACTGTTAGTTTAGGATTGGTATTAAAGCGTGCTGAGCAGGTGGAACCCTCCCTGATTTCTACTCCTGTGAATTACCTTCTAGGAGGCAAGCAGCAGGCAGGGAGTTGGAAATTGCATCAGCTTTTTCTGTCATTCTGTCTAGTTGTGACTAATTAGCAAGCCCGGAGAGAAGCCGTGTTATAGGCAGGGCTCAGCAAGGAGCGCGGAAGAGGCTTAGGTAATGGCCTTGCAGGGCAGGGCGTGGAAAATACCCTTGGCAAAAGGAGTTTCAGGCTTAGAAAGAGAGAGGGGGAATGAATCTTTGACAAATACGTTGTGCAACTCAAGCTGCTGGTCAGATGGCGGCAGCTCATCTGGAGAGGTCCCTGCTTTTGGTGTATTGCAGGAAATGGGGTTTTATAGCGGCAAGCCCATCTAGTTGGGAAAAGGTAATTTGCACTGGGCTAGTGCAACCTTCATTTCTATAGCAACAAAAGTGTAGAGGGAGAAAATTAAATCTCTTCTTTTCAAGAAGGCTTCTGTATAATCCCACTTGTCAAATTAACGTGCCTTCAGAATAGTCATTTAAGATCTTTTGGTGAACAGTATCTTTTGGGACCACTTACCTCTTTCACAGAGAGTTTCAAGAACGTGAAATGGTAAAAAGTGAACTCCCCCCAGCCCCGTGCTTTCCCTCAGCCGTCCTTGTGCTTGGGTCCTGCACCAGACTGCTCAGCTTTTTCTGGAATTCAGAATTTTGGAATTGGTGGGTAATACAAGGCTTTGTGGCCTGTTTTATACAAGAAATAGGACCCAGGTAATGATACCGTGAACTGACTGAAGCAGAGTGCAGCCAGGCAGCATGAGCTGTTAAGAAAGGTGCCCAAGCAGAACAGCTCCAGCCTTCAGAGCTGCTTATTAACAACTAAAGGAGCGTTGGAAAGGGGAACTGTTTACTAAACCCCAGTCATTCTCTTCTTTAAAAAAATATTCGGGAAAACTGGTTAGCAGTTTGAAAAGCAGGTCCTGGGAAACTGTACAAGCAGTCTGTCCAAAAATTATTTGCCAGGTACAGAAAAGTTGGTGCAGTTTCCTTTTAGTTTTTTCTTTCTTTTTGCAGCTAAGCAAAGGATGCCATGCCCAATGTCACTGCCATCAATGTTGCTGTAGGTGAAATGCTGGAGCAAATGGCTTGTGGTGGGGTGGTGGGAGGGACGGCGCGAACCATCCTCGGTATTTGTCAGGAGACTTGGTCAAAGGAGTCCTGTTTTCTGCAGTATATTTGCAATAAGTTTTGGTCAGGTAATAGACAGAATACAACCAGAACTTGAAAGAGGTGACAACTGGTAGAGCTGTTGGTCCCTAAACAGCTCATCTGAGCCTGAAGTCTTTGTGGCTCCTCCTGTCTCTCGGGTTAAAAGTCTTTGAACACATACCTGCTTAAGCGATGGATTCCTGTAAGGCATTTTACTCTGAGAGGTTTTGGATGTGGGTAGTTCTCGGCAAGCATCAGCTGGGCAGCAGCTGATGACACATATAGGATGTTAAGAAATAGGAAAGAAATAGGAAGTCTACTAAAAATAGCGTTATACTTGTATGTAAATCCACGGTTTGACAGTCTCGTACTTGCAGTTGTAGTTTACCCATTTGAATAACAAGAACTAGAAAAGGTTCAGGGGCAACCAACAAGGGTGACCCAAAGCATGGACTGCTTTTCATTTGAGGAAAGGTTAAATAGACTGGAACTTTTCAGCTCAGGGAAGAGGTGCCCGAGGAAGATTTGACAGAGTTTTATGAAATCATGAGTAGGCAAGGAGAAGGTGAATATGGAACAATAGTGATTTCTCAGTACAAAGGAGTGAGGTGGCACTCTGTGGAATTAGCAAGCAGCAAGATTAAAATAAAACAAAGTACTTTGTCACACTGCAGGTGATTAAATTGTAGAATTTATTCCTACTGCATGTTGTGGAGGCCAAAAATATAAATGGACTTGAAATGAGAGTACAGAATTACTGAAGAGTAAATTTGTGACCAAGAAACACTGTGACCTGTTCAGGGGCTTGAGATGAGGAATACGGTTACTGGCTTTCAGAAGCGGGGAAGGCATCACATGGGTGGATGACTGGTCTCCTATTCTGTTTCGTACACTCTTTCTTTTGCTGTTTGTTGCTGACCGTTACTCATGAAAGGATGCTAGTGTCACCGAACCCCTGTTCTGCAGTACCCTGTCCTTTTATTGTGGTTTACAAAAGGACGTCAGGTGGAAGGAATCAGCCTCCCTCTGTACTTTAACACTGAGTGCAACTGAACACTCAAGACTAACTTTAAAAAAACCCAACAAACCACCAACCACAAAAAGTCACAAATTCCATAGAGGGTATTTTCTTGTTCCTTCCTGCTAGGTGGAAGAACAAAACAAGTTAGACCATGTTGAAGCCTTTTCATTTCTTCTCAGCCACCTTTAGAGATGAATGACAGACTGGGTTCTTTGAACGTTTTACTACCATTAAACTTAGGTTTTTTTCTTCCATGGTGCAGTTATTTGGTTGGCCTTTGAAAACTTTATTTTCCTACCGACCATTTGGTGTCTTTGAGCAAGGCATAGATGTTTTCTCTGATGCTGCACTTTGCGTAATGGTTTTCTCCCATCTACTGAATGGGGGAGAGGGAGAGGCTTTTGTCGTCTGTCGTTAGTGGAGAAATTAATGTTGTGTAACTTCAGACAGTTCAGTAGTTCAGTACCTGTCTACCTGACCTTATCGTCAAGGCCCTCTTTATAGTATGCAGTAGCAAAAGGGGACTTGCAGGGTGCAATTAATTTCCATCTAAAACAATCATTTAAGTCAGATGAATCATGACCTCATTGTGCATCTTTCACTCCATAGGTTATGAGGGAACCACGGGAGTACTAGCGCACATGGAGACGTGTGCACTGTCACTGTCAAAACTTAGGCAAGATGCATCCTACTCTAGGTGTTGGCAACAAAAGGTCTTCGTTTAACTACCCAGTTAAACCCGGTGGTTTGACGCAGAAGAATAGGGTGTTCCACAGCAAAACTTATCTGACTTCAGATACATTCCCTAACGCAACAGGACTCATCCCCTGCAGTCAGCACCTTTCCCCTCGTTGCACCAAGACTTGCTACTGCTATGGTCCCTTCCCCTGTGTTGAGCCCCAGTACTGTGAATGGCTTCAGCATCGTTATTGTTGTTTACTGACTTGGAGACCTGAAGGAGCAGAAGAGCAACCCACAGCCCTCTGTTAACTTCAGCTCCCCAAAGTGTTTAAGCATTGGGGCAGGCACCATCCTCCCCTTTTCTGGACAAGAATACTTGCTTGATGAGGGACAGAAGACATGGCAAATAGCCTCAGTGAGTCACTGCAAATACTGCAAATTTGTAGGCAGGATGAGAATTCAGAATCATCTTGACGGATAGAACTATTGTTTGAAAACACTTAGATGCAATTCAGTAAGGAGAAGTGCAAATTACCACAGTTGCAGAAAAGTAATCAGCTGTGCAAATGCAGGAAAGAGACGAATGGAGAAAAGGTTCAGAAGTTATAGTGAATCCTAAGCTGAACGTCAATTAGCAATATCAAAATGTGGTCAAACCCAAAGATAATGGGATATTCAAACAGGAGTCCAGCAAACATTCTCCTTAGCTTAGCACTGGTACGGTATAAATTGAGGTGCTGTGCTGAGTGAGAGCATGGTAACAGGCTTCAAATGCATAATTAGAACTGCAGAGGTGGGAATAAACTCTGCATCGCGCCTTTTTGAATAGGACAAGAGGTAATCAGCAACAATCACAGCAAACAAAATTTCAGCTAGGCGGCAGGAGAAAATTTCTAATTATAAGGGTAGCACAGCATTAGAAAAGATTGTCTAGGTAGTTATTTAAAGGTCTCAGTGGAAAATAAAGAACATTTTAGACAAACATCTGTTAGGAATGTTTCAGTATAATTGATTCTGCACTGGGGCAAGCCTTCTTAAAATTACTTGCAGACTGGGGTTTCTGTGATTTTTATTATCATTCCTTTGCTAAATGTCGACAGTCCTTCATCAAGTGTTCCACTCGTGATGGATGGGGCTTCAGGCTGCGTGTGTCACTGCAAGCCTCGGTAGCTATTCTTTGAGTGTCACGAGGAAAGGGAAACAAAAGTATTTCTTCAACATGACCAATTGTAAGTTATTTGTACTTATTTCCAGAAAGCAGTTAAAAGCAGGTATTATAGGAGATTGTCATATTTCTCTGAGCTGTATCATTATCTGCAGAAACTAGAATTATGAAAACTACTGCAGATTCTCACAATATCTTCTTAGTGAATTTTGGTGGGTTTTTTCTTTGATTAGAGTCTGCTGGTTCTTGTTCTTCCAGGCAGAAGATAATCAGATCATTATAAACAAATGAAACTAAAAAAATTGTGTCAAATATTCTTTCCTCTAGCACTTCTTCAACTCACAGTAGTTCAATTAAATAGGTAAAAATTACCAAAAATGTTTTCTGTTTTGATAAAATATGAGTGGCAAGGGGCAATTACATTTAATTTGACTTCCTGTGTATAACAGCCTACTAAATTTTACCTAGATATTGTATTTGATTACAAAGACTTTTGGTAGACTAAAACATTAGTATCTTCACAAGACTAAACTGTTCTTTGCCTCAAAAGCCCTTCCACAGTTAGGGGATTTAACAGATACAGTTTTCAAGCAGAGGACTAGCATCACAGGATGCAAAGGAAGTGAAAACTCCTGGATTTTTTTACCGGTCTAATTTGGGAGATTATTTGTTCCCCTCTTTAAATACGGTAATTGTTTGACTCGGAGCATGCAAGCATCCTTGCACGACCTCAGAGAACTGGCTTCACCCCATCTGTTGTCGTTTATCGTGTTCTGACCAGTTTTTGTGTTTCACCTTTTCCTGAAGCAGCGTCCGCAAAGGGAGGGAGCGGAAAGGAGAAGGTGGGGGGTGGGGGGTGTGAGCATTACAGATTTCAAGGTCAGAAGCAATCGCAGCTTTCAAACAGCCTAGTCCTCTCCCATACGTAATTTGGAGAAGCAAGAGTCCACCACTTTCTCGACATGGTGTTCAGGGTTTTGTTGCCCTCTCTAGTGGGAATTCTGCCTTATTTCAAGGCTCTTGAGTCACATCTTGAAATCTGACCTTTTTTCTCAGCATTGTTTGAAAATTCTAAAATATTGAAACTACTTTTCTGTCAGTATGTACCTATGTATAGTGATCTAGATGCCTCCTGACCTTCTCTTTGATAGGAATAAATCAAGCTGAATTTCACATTGTAAGACTTCCTTTGCTACTCCTGGGATTCTTTTTTCATTGCCTTGTGGTCTCAAATGTTTTTGTGTCACTCTTGAAGACACCAGCTGGACTGTTCTGGTAATGGCATGTGTACAGAGGGAAGAGCGTTTTGTTTCCACTGTATCGTTTTTGTAAGTCCAGAGATTGCCTTTCTTCACTTGATTGCAGTGAGAGCAAACGTTGTGGCAATATATCCTTTTTGAATCGTTGCTTTCCAAGAATGTCTCTTATCTTGAAAACGGTGCCTGCATTTCTGATACTTTGCATTTGCCGGTATTAAAAACTTTTTTTGTCCTGAGTATTTAATGATGCAGTCTGGATCGCTCTGACAATCACCTCTCTGCTATGGCAGCGTTCTTTGTATCAACTTCAAACACAAAGATCTTGAATTTCTAAATCAGGGGTTTACATTGTTATTCACAAACTGGATATGGCTTATTCAAGGAGTCTGTCCGGTCTCTAAAATTATTTGGGTTGTTTCCTGATACCTGTGTGGTCGGCCCTGGGACTGCTGCCACACTCGTGTGACCACAGTGAAGTGGGACACAACTCTGATGGTGCAAAGGTTGGACAGCTCTGATATAGACCACCGATTGCAATACGCATTAGGACTGGTCCTTATGGGGCTAAGTGGAGACAGCTGCCCGCACAGTGTCTGCATGCTTTTGATTACATTTTTTGGCCTTTTGATGAGTGCACTTTTAGTATACTAATATGTCCTATGAGAAGGTTGCAGTGTATGGAGGTAATTCATGTGCAGTGGTACCAAACCCTTAAGCCACAGTACGTGATCTCCTGTGGCTGCTGTCATCAATTATATTGGGATCTTGACAAGATGCTTGACAGGATCGACCTCATATTAACCACACCGATGAGATTTCCTATTCGATCTTCTAAATAAAGCATTCTGTTAATTTACTTAGGATTGGAGTCAGGCTGATAGTTTATAGTTCTTGTGTCGTTCCCAGCAGTCCTTCCAGGGTCTGGAATTTCCCAAGTTTCCAGAATTTCTTAAACACTGACATTTGTTAGTGAGATAGTGCCTTAGCTGATTTCTCTAAAGCTCTTCGGTGTAAAGCGTTCTGGCTTCTGGATTTGAAAATGCTTTCTTTTAACAGACGCTGCCTCATGCTCTCCATAGAAGTGACAAGTTTTCTATTCCACCCACATCATTCTAGTAGATGATGACAGTGCCCTTCTCTGTTCCAAATTCAGCACCAAAGTACCTGCTGGACATTTCTGTTCTTCTATGTTACAGTTGACATTTCCTCACCCACGTCAATGCTGGTCTTGTACTTGAGCCACGCCTAACTTGTAGGCAATCTCTCCTTGCAATGGCAATGCTGTAGGAGCTATGAAGAATACATGTTGAAGCAGTAGTTGGTGTATACTACAGATTGTAAATGCTCTTGAAGGAGTAAGATGCTTTAAGAGAAGTCATGAATCTTGACACTCAGCAAGTGAACAAAATGTGTTTTGCCCCATGTGATCTGCGCAGATTGACCTCACTAGAGAGCTTTGTGAGACCAGATTATTTCAACCGGACTCATATTAACCTTCCAGCCAAAGCAGGATCTGCAGCATCCTTTGTACTCAGTTAAAACAGGAGAGGTTTCTACTACAGGTTTGTTAGCTTGTTTGTTTTTAACTGCCCTTGGGCAAATGTTTGCCAAGATCATAGAATCATAGAATGGTTTGGGTTGGAAGGCACCTTAAAGATCATTTAGTTCCAACCCCCCTGCCATGCGCAAGGGCACCTTCAATTAGATCAGGTTGCTCAAAGCCCCATCCAACCTGGCCTTGAACACTTCCAGGGAGGGGGCATCCACAACTTCTCTGGGCAAGCTGTTCCAGTGCCTCACCACCCTCATAGTGAAGAATTTCTTCCTTATATCTAGTCTAAATCTACCCTCTTTCAGTTTAAAACCATTACCCCTTGTCCTACGCTACATGCCCTTGTAAAAAGTCCCTCTCCAGCTTTCTTGTAGGCGCCCTTCAGGTACTGGAAGGCTGCTATAAGGTCTTTATGTCAATGTTGTCCTGAATATCAAGAGCACGTGCTCTTGGCTTCTGGTGGCATTTTCGCTCGGATCGCGTGCCTGGAGTTCAGCTGCCTGTAACTCTTCAGGCAAAGTAACTCGTGACTTGTGCTAAGATTACAGAGAAGGGTAATTCAAACCCTTGTGATACATCTGCTAGAAACACGCTTTGTAAGAACAAGGACTAAAAATGTGATGCGAATCATCTAGTCAGAATAGAAATGCTGTGATCGCTGTTTTACTGCTCGCTTACCTGTGCGAGCTTGGTCTGATCACGACACGGGGGCCGTGCAGGGCTGGGGAGATGACCCTCGAGCCCGCGGGTCACCTCAGGCTCCTGCAGCCAGCAGACACAGACAGGCTGGAGTCTGCTGGCTAGGGGCCGAATACCATCACTTTGGCAATAATGCGAACACTTTTAACAGTGAGGGTAATTTATTGTTAAACAGCTGAAGAATACAGTGGACTCCCCTCTGGGGGGTAACCCAGTCAGTGCTGGGCAGACATGCATCTGAGCAGGACTGACACGCCGAAAATCTGCAGCCTGTTCTTTACAGGAAGCCATCCTTGGTGAAGACACTCTGATGAAAAGCCACCTTCCTCCAGGGAAGGCTTTGGGACCAACTAGTGAATGGGACTGTTGCAGCAAGTACCCGATGCCGGTCTCTGGACCTCGTGCCGCCATTGGCCATGGGTGCCGGAGGTGAGCGCTGCTGTGCCCCCCTGGAGCGCATGGGGCAAGCGCGAGCAGTGCCAGGACATGTCGGGGCAGAGGTCTGCAGCCACCCGGCTGGGAGCAGACCACATCAGTACTGAGTCCTCTCATGCCATGGGTGGTTGTTTCAACGTAAGCTGGCGGGGCCAGGGGTGTTTGTGGTTGTCCAGCGCCTGCTACGCTGGCTGCACCCTCAGGGCTGGAAAGACCTGAAACAGGGTGGTGGGGGCAGCCAGGTGGGGCTGGAGGGGCCGTGGAGGAGCTGTGCTCTGCGGGAGGCTGCTGTGGCGGTGTGTGCTGAGCAGACCTGGGTTCCTGCCCCAGTGCCCGAGCTCTGCCATCACCTCCCGAGCGTGAGGGGTGCAGGGAGCAGAGCGGGTCCCCGGTCACCACCTGCCTGCAGGCAGCCTGCCCCCGATCCCTTCACTGCCAGGTCAGTCCCTCCCTGCAGAGCCCACTGGTGAGATCCAGGTGAGACATGCCCTGACTGGGGAGGGGCGCAGGCCAGGGAGCTTGGGATTGGTGCGTGGCTAGCAGAGCTGCTCCAGAGGCTGCCCACGGAGGCTGCTGGGTGGGCTGGAGCTGGGCACTGCCGTGTCCTGGCTCTCAGGTCTGCCCCAGCCTCCTCACCCTGCTGGTCATCGGCACCCTGGGCAGGTGGGGGGCTCCTGCAAAAGGCCATGACCCGCTCAGGGTGTTGCTACCCCTGGAGCTCAAACAACAGTAATAATGGGTCTTTGTTTTGTGATTTGAATTTAATCCAGTTAGTACAACATTTAATATGCTGACATCAGTTATGGGGATTGGAAAGTAGCTTGTTGGCCCATCTTCTGTAGGAGATGCTGAGGAAGAGAAGATTCATTCCAGACAAATGATTGTAGCTGGTTCTGGCACTTCACATAAAGGCCAACTAGGGTTTCGGTAGGGTGAGGGAAAATTCAGTCACCAAATGGGAAACTGGATGTTTCAGTCAGGGATGTCATTTAATAATGGGTCCCACTGGTGTTGCAGAAGAGCTGTTTTCATCCTCATGAAGTTAAATATCTTGCTTTCTCCAGTGGGTTTCATAGATCTTGTGGCAAGAGAAGCCTGAACCACAGATCTTGGAGGCAGCTGACTTGGGGAATCATAGAATCATTTTGGTTGGAAAAGACCCCTATGATCATCAAGTCCAACCATAAACCTAACCTTGTCAAGTCCACCACTAAGCTATGTCCCTAAGTGCCATGTCTTCACGTCTTTTAAATACCTCCAGGGATGGTGACTCCACCACTTCCCTGGGCAGCCTGTTCCAATGCTTGACAACCCTTTCGGTGAAGAAATTTTTCATAATATCCAATCTAAACCTCCCCTGACGCAACTTGAGGCCATTTCCTCTCGTCCTATCGCTAGTTTCTTGGGAGAAGAGTCCAACACCCACCTCACTACAACCTCCTTTCAGGTAGTTGTAGAGAGCGATAAGGTCTCCCCTCAGCCTCCTCTTCTCCAGACTAAACAGCCCTGGTTCCCTCAGCCGCTCCTCATTAAGACTTGTTCTCCAGACCCTTCACCAGCTTCGTTGCCCTTCTCTGGACATGCTCCAGCACCTCAGTGTCCTTCTTGTAGTGAGGGGCCCAAAACTGAACACAGTATTCGAGGTGCGGCCTCACCAGTGCCGAGTACAAATGAGGTGCTGCTGCTTTCCTAACTGTACGTGAGTGTTGAACTGCTGAAATAACCCTGATGGTGGACAAAGCTTCACATTACAGACGAAGGCAGAAGAAACAAGTGTGTGATGGTAACTTGCAGTGCTTAGCAGTCTAAAGAAAACTGCTGCGGCTGCGTATTAATCAGATTAGCTCTAGGCACGTGAGTGAGAGACACCAACCAACGGCCTGTTTGAGGCATTTTTCAAAACTGCTGTGAGCAGCAGCGTGCACAACTGACAGCACTTCCTGGGAAGGGCACTTTGGAAAAAGGCACAGAAACATCGCTGAGTGCAAACCATAGGTAGAGGTAATGGCAGAGCCATGGTGTGTTGTGTTGGTACAACATAAGCATGGATTGAGCAAGCAAAATCCACAGTCTTAAAACTTCCTCTCCACCCATCTCCAGGACTGCACTTGTCATATATTCCTGTCTATAAATAGTGAGTTAAGTCTGTCAGTAGCAAGCCTGAATGCTACTTATCCCCCAGTATAATTACTAGCTTCAGCTTCATAACTGATGCTACAGGGGAAAAAAGCCTTTACTTTGCCCTGCAGTCCCTTCTGCCATGCTTGTGAAGGCATCTTTAAATGGCATTATTAAGGCGTGCAGAAGATAAGCCTGTCCCCACTGCTTTCTGTCCAGACACAAGTTACCTCCAGCTGTCATTTGCGTGGCACGGAGCCCGAGCAGGACCTTCTCAGTTTGCTAGAGCCGGTGGAGCCACTCACCCTTCTGCTGAGCGTGGGATCTCAGCGTCCTCGGACAAGGAATGCTGATGTCCGCCCAGAGAAGAGAGTGTGGAGCTACCAATATGTTAGCTGCATATATTTGCATGTATGAATACTAACAGTCATGTGCACAGCAGGAATAACATACTAACAAATCACAATAGGTTTTACAATTATTTTGTGTGGGTGTAAATTACTACTCGAGCTACAGGGCAGAAGAGAATCAAACCATAAATCTGTCCCTCTTCTGCTGTACGCTGACTGCAGTGCTGGCTTCGAAGCAATTGAGGATGCTGGTATGCTGCTGCTGTTTGTGAATGTTTTGTGAGGGTGAATTTCTTGTAATGTTTGTTTTGTTAGGAATGCTGATTAACTTTCAGGCTGGTGATTACTTGGATCACTTATTCTGTTTTTAAAAAATAGTATTCTGTTTGTTTTCCTTAAGTTTCTGCTACATTTATTTTCTTTTCTGTCTTTTCAGGAATAATTGTCAAGGTTGCTATACGTGTTCCCATGGTGCACGTATTAATCATCAAAGTATTTCCATGGGGTTTTTCATTATGTGGTCTTCATGTACAAATACTTTTTCATTTCCTCATTGTTTAAACTGAAGAGGACTAATAAATACATAGATAAGAAATCAAGAAGTCAAAAGCATTACATCGCTAAAAAATGTGATCCTTTTTTCTACTTCACCATCCCCTGGTGTTAAGAGAAGCCTCTGGCGTATTACTCCTGTGCTGTGAGTTCAGACTTGGTAAGAGTTTGAATGAGAGTAAGATGAAACTTGGAGTCACCAAGGCCGAGGTGATGGTTGGTGTCTGCAGAGCTGCCGGTGCAGTCTGTATCGCGGTGTCTGCTGCCTCGGTAGGTGAGCTGATTGGCTTTCATTTTTTTTTAGACAGCCACAGAAATGCAAGGTTTTGGATCCATATTTTCTTCTGCTTCCTTGAGTAGCAACCATGCCTGAAAGCTATTTTCCGCATTTGGTTTTTCAGCAGCTCATTACTTTCCCCCATACAATCCTTATCACGACATTACATGCCTATGTCATGGTCATATTGGCCTTTTCATTTCTTGAAGACTGCTTGTAAGCTTAATGCTGTGACAAACAGCTTGCTTAGCAGCAGGGAAAGCTGGGCTAAGCACATTATGCATGCGCTGCATTGATTTCCAATTCAGACCATCAGTGGTGAACAAGGCTCTCTAAAAAATTAGCGTGAACTCTTCTATAGTAAAACTCAGCTGAGGGTTTTGGCTGACAGGCCTTGGGATGCGTTGGTGGAGCGTGGGGGCCTAGTGCCCCGAGGAGCGAGCCCTTGGCTGGGGAAATGACCCTGCTTGCTTTTCAGATGGGCTGTGTTCTGCTGTGGTCGTGTTCCTGTTCAGAGGCGGGTCTAGAATGGTCTTTCATAGCAGTACTTGTCGTTTCTAGGTGCTTTTTTATGGGTGGGAGAACACTTGGGGCTCTGGACAACCAGCATGTACTATTATCAGTATAAAATTAAAAGGAATAAATACATTTCTGGAACAGGTTCCTGAAAGAGAGATTTGGAGGTTGTCTGCAGTCCATTTTACATGTATGTGACAGTAAGTAAGGGAGGACGGGGAAGAAAGGGGAAGTAATTGATCATTAACTAAAATTCAGTAATGTACGGAAAAGTAGCACATGCCAGACGGTGACAGACTCCTGATGATTCACAGCTACATCGCTCTGTTTGTGAGTTTGAGAGGTTACTTTCCACATCTAGCTGGACTTGGAGCAGAGGAGCACTCGTGTTGAATATTAGCAGCATTAGGGTTGTGCAAACAGAATTTCGCTAACGCTGCTTCTAGCTGTGTCAGTGGAATAGATGTCTTTGTCACTAAAGTCAGTAGAAGTAGCTGATCAACACAGGAGACAACTTAGTGAATTAATTGTTTTTCACGTGGTGTCTTTGCTGGTTGGAAACCCACTATAAGCACTGAATGTTAAATTACCAGCATAGAAGGTATAAAAAAGAGGTTTTGTTTCTGGGTGTTCACATTCTAAACAGAGATGACAAAATATATTGTGAGAGCCAGCGTGTGTTAACTTAAAGTTATTCTTAATTACAGTAAGAAGTTAATGATAATTATTACAGAGGAAATGTGTCAGACCCAAGGGAAACAGCTGTTGTATTAAAATGAGAATTGTGCAAATTATTGGATATCTTGAGTACGACATGGAAATGTGAGTCCAGGAAGAAAATACAGTGATGGAGGCTGCTGGTGGTGGACCCATCCAGTATTGTGAGATAAGTTATTTTCATCTGATTAGTACATTTGTGAAATGATCTCTGCATGGTGCTGCCCCTTAAAATGAGCCAGGAAGCCGAGCTAGGTCTGTGTGAGCTGTCAGCAGTCTCTCTCAGCCAAGCCAGTGTGAGAAGTGAAGATTTAATCAGGGCTCTGTGTGCAGCCCTGGCTGGGGTGATGCACAGTCACACTCCTCCTTGTAGAGGGACCATCATCACGGGACGGAGACGTTGCAGCTCCTACCTGGTTTGATTCATGAGAAAGCAGTTCAGCTAGACAACTGAAGACATAAAACCAAAAAACATCATTCAGGTTTTTTCTCATTCTGGAGGTGCTAAGTCATTTATTAAAGAGACAGGAGCTGTCAGTTAAGACCTTAAAGGATGTGTTGATCAATAGTGACTACACTGCTTTTGCTGAGTCTGGAGCAGCTGCAGTTGCAGTGTACACCTGATCTGGACATGCCTACATGCTAAGGGTATTTCTTGTTGCAAACATCATGGAAAGGGTCAGTGTATGCATGTGTGCAGTCAGGGGAAAAGCCTTACCTCAGAGCTAGCAGCTGCTGCTGATGGTGGGAGCGCTGTCCAGGGACACACTCTGATGATTAGAACGGAGACACGGGCATTTTATATTCTGATACATACAAAGCTGCTTCAAGGTGGGCACAGCCATTCATGGCATCACCAAGAAATTGTAGAGGTCCCCTCTGACTCATCTCATGAACCAGCCGATGACAAGAGTCTGCTGGCACTAGAAGTCATCCCTGTGGATTGCCAGAACAGCAAGGGAGCAGCTGCAGCATAAGATGCTGCATAGATGACATCTGTCCTCTTGGAGAAATTAAATAATTGCTGTTGAGCTCTTAGAGAATTAGGACTAAATTGGTCAAATCTCAAGTTGCAGCAGTACACCTGGTAAAATAAAATAATTTGTAAAACAGCAAGGGTAAAGTGATGCCTCACTGAGTACTGCCTCCACTGAAGAAGACTGTTGAAAATCAGTTCCAGCATATGACCCTCAAGCAAGTTACCGCATCAGTTGATGAGGTTTTGGTGTGCACTCATGGTCCTCAGAACGAGGCCCTCTGAGGTCTTGTGCTTATGCACTGATACTTCAGCAAGGGTGGGAAACTCAAAGACCCAGTAGCTCTGTGAAACCCAGGCGCTCCTTCCGCAGGCTGTGAGGTGTTGAACTGCTCAGCAAATTGGACCCCAGTGCACGGTTTCAGCAAAACCATTTTCTCATTGCGTCCACTGTTCCATTTAGGGGACACGAGCTTCTTTTCTCACTGTTTTGAATATCCTGTGAATCTAAGGTCTTTCAAAAGACAGTAAGGCAGTTGTTCTCAGTGATTTTGGGACCTACCTTTGAGCTTCATGAGGATGATGTCAGAATGTATTGCAGCTATCACAAGGAGCTGCATTTACCTTTAATGCAAACCGGTGTGATTTGAAGAAACAGTGCCCGTATCTTGGGCCATGTAGCCATCAGTGCCATTAAATAACTCAAAGAGAAGGGCTGGAGTGCAGCAGCTTCCAGTATTACAGGACCAAAGCGCTGCCTGAGGACGATCAGCTCATTAGACAAGTGTGTGTCAAGAAAACCTGACATCTGGTGACCCTGGATGAGTTGCTGCCCTCCAGCACTGAGTATTTCTTCAAAGCAAGCGTGACCAACTCCACAGATGGAGCTGGTCGGCATAACCAGTACCACAGCCTGTGACAGGTGCCAACATCACCGCCATGAGGACCGGACTCCCAGATGCTGGGTGAGTCCTGGTGGGTAGATTTTGTAAGAGAAGTATGAAGGGTGGTATGATTAAAATATCAATGGAAATGTCTGTATGAGAAGGCACCAAGAGAGGCAGTTGATCAGGGATCAAAGGCATGGCCTGTGCCAGTAACCCCAAACACAATCAGCAGTAAAACCAGTCAGCACTGAAGGCTGTGTTGCTGACCTGGGCTGCCCACAGTGCACATGCTGGGTTAGATAGAAGTCCTGTGTGCTGAGAATGCCACCGCACAGATGACTCGTTGGCAGACCACCTGCACTCTGATAACGGGAGGATGGCGACAGCGTCACTGCCCTCTGCGTGTACCATTCCTCATCCTTCCAATCCAGCAGGAAGATAGACTGTAGCCACTACATACCCCAAATGAGGAAGGAAAAGGTAGTTGTCAGCAGCCTTGCTAGGGTTGAAAAGGACGAAGCAAGAAAGATTCAGGACAAGGACCAAAGTATAGTTTGGTTTTGCCAAATGAGGAAACAAGGAGACACGGTGAGAACTTAACAGCCACTGTCCCTTGTACTGTCACACCAGTGACCTCCATTGGAGTGTTTGGTAGCTCACACTTTGGCGGTTCTGAGTACGTGGTTATGGGAGTGTGAGTGGACAGAGTCAACTTACCGGGAGAAGTTAAATACAGTCCAAATCACCTTCTTCAGGAAGGTCTTGTGCTGAGTTTCCTTGATTTAATTTTACAATGACGATGCAGCAGTGACCAAAACGGACAAAAGCTGGTGGCTGAGGACATGCTGTTATTAGAAGGACTGTGCTCTAACCTTCTTCGGCTACTGAGGCTCAGGCTTCCTATCAGGTGTGATTAAATGTTTCGCTCTTTTTGAGCTTTACTCTTTTGTTTTATGGGTGAAGTTTTTTTCCGGTGTTGCAGGTTAAGGTCTGAACAGAGCTATCAATGTGAATCACTTCAAACGTTCCAGGTGCCAGACCGTGAAGCAGGGCAGCCAGTCTGGTCACTGATGGCCCTGATGGGCCAAGGACAGCCAGCCTTCAGTGCTCTTTGTGGGGTTGATTCAGAAACGGCATGTTCCTGCATTCATTGTGGAAGCAACCAGAGAGTGCAGTGAGCGACTCCGGCTGTACGAGTTCAGATGTGTCTGCTGTGCAGCCTGCTGCTCCTGTGGTTTCTAGCAGCAAGCTTTCAGAAGTGATTTAGGTGTGATGGGTTTGACTCCTTAGAGCCACGTTTCTTTTCACTTAAGCAGGTTTTCTAGAAGAAAAGACTTTGAGCATCGTGATGTGTACATACTGCAGACGTGTCTCTTTTCAGTTCAGGTGTGTAGTTTGTGAGCTGAGAAGGGCTTTTGCTGAGCTTTGTAAGAGTCGTTCTACTGGCTTAGGCAAGAAGTCCATCTCTCCTTTCTTGGACAGAGGCCAGTCATGGGTGACCAGGGAAGGGTATGGGAACAGGGCATATACAGAGTGGTGCTTCCCCAGAATGCTCTGTCCATGTCCAACAGCTTGTGGGTCAGACATTCTCCATCCAAAGTGTGTCCTGTATGCAGGGATTGCCCTTCTAGGAGCTTGTCCAGTCGCTCCTTGATTCCATGTAAATTTTTAGTACAATACCCTGTGGCAAGAAGAACTTTATCCCATGTCGTGAAATTGCCGTTTATTTGAAACATTCTCTTGTAGGTTCATTTGATGTGGCCTAGTCCTTGTGCTGGAGGAGGCAATAGGCAGGCCACCCCCATTAGTCCCTCCATAGGCACTCAGGATTTGGTAGAACCATTTCCCATGGGTTGTGTTTCTTCCAGGTCAAGTGGTACTAAGCAGCCCCATTCCTTGCACAGAAAATCTTTCCATGCTTTGGACAGTCCATGTCACCTTTCATTTTTTCCAGTTTTGTTGTATTCTTTTCCAAAATAGGAGGATCAGAGTTATTGCAAGCATTTAAGATGTGGGGGCACTTCGGCTGCACCAGTGGTATAATGTTCCTCTGTCTAACTCACTTTTCTTTGCTCATCATTTGTGGCCATTGTAGGACATTAGGCTGACGCTCTTCATGAACTGTCTGTCATATGCCCAAGATCTTAATCCTGGTAGTAATGGTCAGCTCAGAGACTGTGATTTTATGTGTGAGGAGGGAATTATTTTTTCCCATGTACATCAGTTTTTCTGCACCTTACATTTCATCTTACATGTTAAGATCTTCCTACAGTTCCTCACAGTTTTCCTCCTCTTTATTATCCTGAATAATTAAGCATTATCAGCAAACTTTGTTACCTCTCTTTCATTCCTCTCTCATAAATGATCTAGGGCTATGTTGAGCAGCGTAAGTCCTGGCACGGATCCCCGTGAGATTCCGCTGCTGACCTTTCTTCTGATGTGAAATCCAATCATTTACTTTTATTTTAAACCTTTTAACAAATTTCACATATAAAAACCTTCCTTTTTATCCCATGGCTTCTTAGCTTCCTCAAGAGATTTTAATGAGAGACCTTGTCAAATGCTTTTAGAACTCTTAGCAGACTTTCGTTAAGTTTTTGTTGTCAAATAACTCGGATCTCCACCTTTTTTCCCAGCGGTCATTCTCTGTGGCTGTGTCCCAGTTCACGCCTTGCTCTGTTCTGGTGTTGGCCCATTGCATCTCTGGAACAAAACCTGGTTGTGGTTCTGGGGATATTTAATTCTAGCGAGCACTTGCTAAAGGTGCTACTGAAGAGGCTGTTGAGCTCAGCGTCTCCTCCTTGCATGATCCTCCAGTATAATTCTGGCAGGACCTGTACCCTCAAACACCATTGCTGTGCTTGTGTAGTGCTCCCCCTTAGCACCGTGCTGTGAAACACTGCTTCATCAGGTGCTGCACAGTCCTCAGGTTGTTTGAGCATTTTGAACCAAAAACATGTTAAAAAAAAGACGGTGTGTTCGTTCCCAGGGGACCTGCTGGGCAGCGTGGGCGCAGGCACTGCCTCTAAGGGAGAGTGCCTGAGCGATGTCAACACAAGCCCTTCTGCACTGGTTGGTTTTGGGGACCGAGAGTGCTTCCTGATGTGGCTGACGGTAGCACTGTAGGTTGGGTTTTTCCCCACTGTCTACAGAATTCCAGAGTTGCTGGAGGTGGGCAGGGACCTCCCTTACCTGCATCTGTATGTACTTTATCATAGAATCACAGAATGATTTGGGTTGGAAGGGACCTTTAAAGATGATCTCGTCCAATCCCCCTGCCATGGGCACCATCTCTTCCACTAGATCAGGTTGCTCAAAGCCCCATCCAACCTGGCCTTGAACACTGCCAGGGATGGGGCACCCACAGCTTCTCTGCGCAACCTGTTCCAGTGTCTCACCACCCTCAGCGTAAAATATTTCTTCCTTATGTCCAGTCTAAACCTACCCGCTTTCAGTTTAAAACTGTTGCCCCTTCTCCTGTCCCTACAGGCCCTGGTAAAAAGTCTTTCTCTGTCTTTCTTATAAGCCTCCTTTAAGTATTGAAAGGCCACAGTAAGGTCTCCCTGGGGCTGAACAACCCCAACTGTCTCAGCCTTTCTTCGTGGAAGACGTGTTCCAGCCCTCTGATCATTTCCATGGCCTCCTCTGGACCCAGCTCCAGAGGTCCATGTCTTTCTTGTACTGAGGATCCCAGAGCTGGACGCAGAACTCTAGGTAGGGTCTCAGGAGAGCGGAGTAGAGGGGCGGAATCCCCTCCCTCACCTGCTGGCCACGCTTCTTTTGATGCAGCCCAGGATACGACTGGTTTTCTGGGCTCCAAGCGCACATTGCTGGCTTGTGTCCAATTTTTCATCCACCAGTATCCCCAAGTCCTTCTCCGCAGGACTGCTCTCAATCCATTCATCTCCTAGCCTGGATTGGTACTGGGGTGCCCCGACCCGGGTGCAGGACCCTGCACTTGGCCTTGTTGAACTTCATGTGGTTTGCATGGGCCCACTCATCAAGACTGTCAAGGTCCCTTTGGATGGCATCCCTTCCCTCTAGTGAAGCAACTGCACCACTCAGCTTGGTGTCGTCTGCAAGCTTGCTGAGGGTGCACTCAATCCCACTATGTCGTTAATGAAGATATTAAATAGTATTGGTCCCAGTACGGACCCTTGAGGGACACCACTTGTCACTGGAGTTTATGAGGCAAGACATTCACTTAAAATGCCATGTTAGCTTTCCCAAGTGTAAGATTTATCCATGTGTTGGCTGGCTCTCTGCTTGTTCCAGTTGCTAGAGCCTTACCCAGGGAGGCGTCAGGATGATCAACCTGCAGCACCTTCTTTCTCTGCTGGCAACCCTGTAAAAACAGGTGCCACATGCCCGCTGTCCCAGCCCGAGATGCCACAGTGCTTCTCACCACAGCCTACACACCATGAGTGGCACAGCTCTGTCACCCACAAGGTACTCTAGACACTTAGCTGTCTACTCTCTGGTCTTGGTGGCTTGTGCCTTTCCTTTTTGTTCCATAACCTCTTGTAGAGGTGCTTCTGTTTCGGGTCTGTCTGCCTACAAGTCTCTGCGCTTCTGAAGAGGAAACCTCCCCACAACAGGGGAGCAAAAATTGTATTTTTGTATTTGTATTGTAAAATTGTATTCAAGAAGGACAGGGGACTACTGGAGCAAGTCCAGCGGAGAGCCACAAAGATGATCAGGGGACTGGAGCACCTCTCTTATGAGGAAAGGCTGAGAGACCTGGGTCTGTTCAGCCTGGAGAAGAGAAGACTAAGGGGGGGATCTTGTCACTGCTTACAAATATCTGAAGGGTGGGTATCAAGAAGATGGGGCCAGACTCTTCTCAGTGGTGCCCAATGACAAGATAAGGGGCAATGGGCGCAAATTGGAACATAGGAAGTTCCAGCTGAACATGAGGAAAAACTTCTTTCCTGTGAGGGTGACAGAGCACTGGAACAGGCTGCCCAGGGAGGTTGTACAATCTCCTTGTCTGGAAATATTCAAAACCCACCTGGACGCGGTCCCGTGCACCCTGCTCTAGGTGAACCTGCTCAAGCAGGGGGGTTGGACAAGATGATCTGCAGAGGTCCCTTCCAACCCCAACCAACCCACATGATTCTGTGATTTAGTTTCTCTGTTATGGCGTTACCTTCTCTGGGTGCTGCTTTGACACCACAATCAGCTGACCCCAAAGATGCTCTGGTCAGCTTCCTGCTCCGTATGCCCTTGAAAACTGATTTAGTATTGGTTTTGAAGTCTTCTGCAAACTGTTCCACAGATTCATATTTGGCCTGTCATACTGTGTTCTTACATTTAACCTGCAAGAGATCACGATCCTTTCCATGTTCCTCATTTGGATATGGTTTCAGCTTTATGAAGGATGTTTTCTTGGTTTTAATAACCTCCATTTCCCTGCTGTTCAGCCATGCCAGCTTCTTTCTGTTCTTTCTCAATCTGTGGCACCTATTTGTACTGTATCTCCAGCACAGTGCCCTTAAATGGTCTCCATCTGTCTCCTTTGCTGAGGATGGAATAAATCCACATTGTAGAATTTGGATTTTCTAGGACTTGTTTTTATTATTTATAGAAACATGCATTGTTCTTTCCCGAATATGTACTGGGCAAGAGGCACACATAATGTTCTTTAATCTCCTTTCGTTCAAACAAAGGGAGATTTTAGGTGTCATCTGTCCTTTCCCAGTACATGTGACAACTGAAGGCGGTGGTGGGACTAACTCTTCTATCATCCCTCTGTTTGTGACCATTTTCCCCTTTAAATATACGCAGTATGAATTTCATGAGCTAATGAGACGTCCTAAGATTCGAGATGCTGTTGCGTGTTACCTTATCTGTCTCTCTCTGCATCTGCGCAGCCAAATGGCTCCGGCGTCAGCTTTGAACAATGCTGTTTCTGTGGAGCAGAATTCCCACAGGTGACATCGGTAATTTGGCAGTGCTAAGTGTGGATCAGAGGCTGCCTTTGCCTCCTTTTTTAGTAGATGCCATTTTGCCCCATTTGCTGAAGAAGTGATGATGGGAGGCTGTGAATAATGGACCTGAACTCCTCTCCCAGCAGACTGAGACCACCTTTGCTCATCTGCGGTCCGTTGCCCCTGTCGGTGTCAGGTTTAGACTGTCTGGTGGAGAGCATATCCAGGGAGAAGGAGCTGGATAGCGTCACCTACTCAGCTGCAATGCCTCTTCTGGCCAGTGAGGATAAAAATCCAGGACATATAGCTTCCTTCTGCCAGTATAAATACAAGCCTGATTATTCCAGGGGCTTATCTTCTGTGCGTCTCTGCGATGGCATCTTTTCCTCGACTTGACCGCCTTTTGGCGTTCACAACAAGGTCTTAACAGCTTTCTCAGTATCACTGCTAGTTTGGAGTCCAGGCAAAACATGTCTTGGACTTTCTTAGAGTTCTTGTTACCTTAATGAGCTGTCTTATTGTAATGTTTTAGTTAATGCCCTAGAAGTTACCAGCTTGGTGTGTTTAAATGAAATTAATCCAGTAGTGAAAAATTTCTGTGAAAACTGTCCATGTTTGAATGGGGAAGATGCTGCTTTTCAGTGCCTTTCGCTAATGGTCTTCCTCACTTTCTGCAATATCTGATCTTCAGAATTTCTCGGGTACTCACAGCCCACACTTCATCTAGGACTGAGCAGTGCTGGCTTTGGGTTTTTAACTGGTGTCTGAAATGCATTTGACCGGTGCTGGAGGGAATGTGATCTCAAACAACACATCCTTCCTGGCGGCTTGCTGCACTTTCAAATGGGGGGTGTGTGTGTGTGTGTGGCTGGAAGATGGTTTCTTCTGGAGTCAGAGTTGCTTTTCACCTGTCAGTTTGCTTTTGACATAGTTCATAATTAGTGCCTTGATGAGCTGCCTCCTGGCTGAATTAAACAGAAAATCTTGCTGATGATAATCAGTGCTTCAGGACCAGCTAGGAGCATAAACAGTCTCCTTTCTAGCCCCCTCTCTATTTCCTGCTGTCCTTTGCTTTTGATACAGAAGCACCACTGTCACCTGTGTTCCCAGAGATTTCCTCATCTACAGTGGAGATTAAGTGGTTTATTTTGCCATTAAGGATAGGGCTTTTTCCCAGTTTCACTTCTGATGTTGTTGCTGAGGTCCCCTGGCTGCCAGTCCGTGAGCTGGGAGCTCTTCTGGGACAGCAGTAATGCACTTCAGACCTGCTCCTTTCCTCTTCTTCAGGCTGCTGCTGTCAGTAAATGTTCGAGACGAGACTCCTGATCTGACCCGCTATGGTCATTCTTTTTCTCTCGTATTCAAACAGAGCCAGGAAATACAGCTGTGTTGCGCTTTGGCTAGCATCCGTGCTGCAGAAGAGCAGGACTGTGTGACAGCAGCCTCTGCAGAGTGCTCGGGTCTGGGTAGGTCTCTCCAGGCGCCATTGCTGTGAGGGATGCTGTGCTCAGCAAACCGTTCAATAGTGGTGTGCCCAGCTGATCCCAAACCTCCAGGACATGCCTGTTCCCTGTTGATTTCTGCTAGAAGCTTAACTGTCTGGTATATAAATCCAAGGGTGATCTGTGGTCTCTGTTCCTAAAGCTTCATCTGCTCTGTGAAGTGAGAGGGGGTAGGAAGGAGACGTGCTTGCTGTCCCATCATCATCCGTGCTGTTTCATTGCTAGCTTGCTCCATGGGATAAATTTGATCTGGGCCAACTTGCACTCTCCTGGACAAGACCAGCCACAGCACAAGGCCAGCCCTAGCCAGAGGCATTTTCTCAAGTGCAGTTTGGAAAGAGCTACACTGTGTTATGGCTTTGATTTTTGGGGGGAGAGAAGAAAGTTTGTCCGTAAAGACTCAGGCTGTGCCATGTGCTCTTGGGACCAGAGCATGGTCTGTGCCCCACTTATTTGCTATTACTATAAACCATCCTTCTGTTGTGGGAGATGTTTTCTGCACGAGGTAGCTGAGCAGGATTAAACTCCTCGCACTGCCTGGCTGTGAGTGTGGAACACCACGGTATGTGAGTGAGGTTTCTGCTGGGAGAGGCCTGAAATGGTCCATCCCTCCACCAACATCAGCTCCAGCTGAACTTAAATTTTTCTTGAGGGAGATTTGTCTAAAAGTTCCCAGTAAGTGGCCTTCCATCACCACCCCATTCCCGTGCTTCAGCAATATGACGACTGGGAAGTCGTGTGACACCTTGTAAGCATTTTCTCATGGGAATAATCAAGCCAGTCAATCAAACCAGGTCTTTCCTGCTGGGCCTTTTATCTTCCGGGTGTCCTCCTCAGGACTCTGTCCTCTTAACCCACATCCTTCTGGAAGTGCGGTGCTAAGAACTGGGCAACTGGAGTGTTATCTAACTTTAGTAATGTGATTCACCTCGCGTCATTGTAGGTGTCTACCATGTAGGTGTCTGAGCTCATCGCCCTGGCTCACCCTGGGAGTCGATACAGATGTGTGCCGTCAGTGGAGCCACAGGTGCCATTCATTTGACAAAATGTAGGCGGTCATTTCAGCATGGGATGAATCACAGCTCCATTGACTTCACTGAATAGCTCTCCATTGAGTCTAAAAGGAGCCCAGAGCGACTTGCTCACTGTAGGTGCTTGTTTTATATATGCCCACATTTAACTAGATGACTCCCAAGGCTACTGCAGCATGGGGTAAGGCAGAAGGATTATTTCAGGTCTTAGACAGCACTCCTGTTTATGTATCTCCAGTCAGTCCATCATCCTTTTTTTGCAGAAGTGTGACACTGCTGCTGATGCTTATGAGTCCAGGATGGTATTTGTGGCCTCTCCTGCCGACTGGTTGCCCAGCCAGTCCTCCTCCATCTTCTGATTTTCTTTTCATAGCTCCTGACTGTAGTACCTTGCACTTTTCCTTTTTCCTCTGGTATTTTTCAGACCATTTCTCCAGTGATAGTAGCATGTGAATCCAAGTCCGCTTTTCCAACATGCTGCTGCCCTCTCAGATGGGATCTTCTGCAGATTTATTAAGTTTACTCTCTGTTACATCCTAGTCACTGGTGAAAACATTGAGCTTGTCCCAAGACAGACCTCGTGAAATCCCACCTGATACATCCTTCCAGTTCAACAGTGTCAAACCAGCTATTTACTCACCTTGCAGTAGTTTGTTCCCCTTGTTTTTTATGAGAATGCCTTGTGAAAGCATTCAAAATGCTTATCTGACATCAAGATACATATCACAGAACTGCCTTTCCCATGTTCATGAGACCTATTATGCTCAAACAGAAATTAGGTTCATTTAGCACAATCAGTTCTTTCAAATCCATGCCACCTGGTACTTATCAACCTTCTTCTAGATGTTTTATTAAACTGTTGTGTTTTTGTTAGAGGATTTTCCTGGGAATTAAAGATGAGTTGCTTCATTTTATGCTTCCTTTGATCTTTCTACTGCCTGTTGTTAAAGATGAGCATCATCCCTTTTTCAGATCCTCTGGAGTGTCGTGCATCCCATGCAAGCTCTCAGAGACAACCCATCGTAGATGTCAGATACTTTCCGCTGCCTGCCTAGGCACCTCCAGTGAATTTCACCAGGCCCAGACAATTGAAAAAAACTCTAATTCTTCTAACTGCTGGTTTCTCACTTTAGGGTCAGAGCTAATCATTGCTGTTACGGTGTTACCAGGAGTTAACTGTAGCTGTTTAGTACAGCCATAACCACGCCATTTTTTTAGTTGTTCATTTGATAGGTCTATTAGGTTTGTCGCTCTAAAGAGTCACAAAGTTACTAAAATAATTTGCCCTAGTCAAGCGTCATGTGCATCAACTGTTTTTAATTCGGTTTCAACAAAAGACAAACCAGCAGAAGGTCTGACACTCAACCCTGCAGAAATGAGACGGTCCGATAGATGTTGTGTCACCTTGAGGAGCAGCTCTGAAGAACCATGCTCTGATGCCTCCGTATCGTTACATTGGGTCGTATGTTTATTCATTTGCCAGCTATATGTAGGGTACATTAATCTGGCAGTGAACTTGAGGTGCTGTTTTCCATTGGGTGTCATAACTTTATTTAAACATTTATGTCACAAGAGTATTAAATCATTATTTTGCTTAATCTTTCTCTGATACCTTAAAATAACTCCCTACTACATCTTATTTTTTGAAAGTTCCTATTTTTATTTAGACAAAAATAAAAAAATGAGTAATTCAGGTTATTTTTTCAGTATGACACTGTCACAGGTCTTTGATTACACTGCTTCATCTCCTTTCCCGGGCTGTTTTTTATTGCTTTTTCCAGCCCTCAGAGCTCCAGCAGTGCCAATCAGTGGCATCTCGGGTGTCTCTCTACTCCCCACAATTCTAATTCACAAAAATGTAGGGACTTTTTATTTCACTTTTTATGTGCATCTATCTATAGAACTAATTATTGTGGTTATATCCAAACGTGAAGGTGTCCAATGGATCTTACTGTAGTCAGTTATGAACCTGAGGATTTTTAGGTGCCTGTAGAGCTAGATGGCAGTAGGCAAAGGGTTTGCAGGTTCTGGAGAGACTTAAACTGGGAGTGCTCTTGCAAGATCTCTGTTGCAAGTCTAACTTCATAAATCCCTCTGTGGATGACACAGTGGAAGAAAGTGAGCTAAAACAAATAAAAGTCCAACATTTCTAAAAATCCCACAGGTAGCTCTACATACGTACTTTTGGAGTGCTCAGGGACAGAAAGTAGTCTGTTGGGGAGTTTTCCTATTGTTTCTGACAAGTTTAGGTTTTTGAATGAAGGTACTTCTTGCCAGTTTATTTGTAGGAGGAGGAATAATTCAGAGGCGGTGGAAAGAATCAAATATTCTTTGTGCAGAATAACTTTGGGTAGGTGCAGCAGCAGGTTGAACTTACTTAAAGGCTTACATTACTGCAGGAAATCTTGGCAGATGAGGATTGGTGGGGGAGGCTGGGTGAAATTGTGCTTATACAGAGTACAAGCAGTTTTGTCAAGAGTTTCTTCAGTTTATCATGTGGATGAAACAATCACAGAGGTCGTATGGGAAGAACTAGAGGTACAAAATTTTCTTTCATCATAGATTCCTCACTTTCTCATTGACAAAGCAATCACAGCAGGACTAATTGGGCACTTCAGCCCACCACCAGGTAAACAGAAATCATGATTTTATACATAAACATTTGTTTCCCTTTCCTTCTCTCTCTTTCTCTTGCATATACACATGCACACACATTCTTGTAGAGGTGGCAGAATTTGCTCTTGGTATGGGTTTAAGATCTGACACAGGTCATCTACGAGGGATTGACATGTCACATGGAAAAGGGGGGATATTCCTGTGGATGTGAAATGTGTTAGGTCTAGCTCTTCTCCTAAATGCTAAGTCATAGTTCAAATAGAAGATAAAGGCTTATCGCAGAATCACAGGATGGTTTGGGTTGGAAGGGACTTTCAAAGATCATCTAGTCCAGCCTCCTTGCCATGGGCAGGGACATGTTTCACCAGACGGGTTGCTCAAAGCCCTATCCAACCTGACCTTGAACACTTCCAGGGATGGGGCATCCACAACTACTTTGATTCAGTAATCACAGTTTCAGGTTGTCTGGCTCTTGTTACATGGACAGGAGGATTATGTTACTGTAATGACCTCTCCTGGGCATGGCAGTTATGAATCTGTTTCCAGTAGGACACTCTACACTTGGAAGAGAGGATTTCATTGTAGAGGGGAGAGTTTTACGCATATTGAGGAACATATGCATAACCAGCTCTGCTTTTGAAAGACAGGCAATGTGTTGAAAATGTGACATAAAGGGATGACTGTATGACAGCAGCCGCCTCCTTTAAAGCATTTCAAATAGTTTTGTTGAAGTTTACCCACGTCTAGGTACTTTGTTGCATGAAGTCACTGCTTTTATAGATACCCTATTTTTTTGTGGATAATGCCTAAGCATATCCAAAATTATAGCGCAAAGTGAACTACCAGGGGAGTCCAAGGAATTCAGGCTTGTGTCTTGCATTAGTTTCCGTGGACAATTTCTGTTGTACGTCTTCTGGAGTGCCTCGGTACCTTCAGCTGTTGCATGTATTGACTTTTGTGATCACATTCCCTTGGTCTGGAAAACAATATTTCTATCCATCTTGCTAGGAGCTAGATAGTATTGTGGTGTTAATGGCAGAATCGCAGAACTACCTGCCCAAAAAGGGATTGTGATGCCTACAAACGCAGCCCTGGCAGATGAGGCTACAGACGGACAGGATGCAGAGAGGTGTGTCCTGTCCCGGTGCTTGTCAGTCGCAGTCTGTGGCTGCTAGAAAGTACACACAAAAATGTGGGTTGCCAACCCAGTCCACACAGCAGCACTGTGAGCCCATCGCCTTCCATCCAGAAACACCCGCCCCCTACCCAACCCTGCTACGTTCGGCAGGGTCCCGGCCGGGTGACGCGGGGTGCAGCCTGAGCCCCGGCAGGCGACTCCTTCCCTGCAGCAAGGGGCAGGAGGCGTCAGGCTCGGTGCGGCATGGCCCGGGACGCGTGTGCCGGTGGGGCGTGTGCCTCTCTGCAGCGGCGGTACCGCGCATGTTGGGGCACCTCATACCGCAGTGTGTGAACCCAGCCTGCTCTGTGCCAGCGCCTGTCTACGGCCGTCTCCTCCCTCCTGCGAGCGCGCCTGCCTGCACGCCCACCGCTGTACCTGCTCCTTGGCAGCGTGTTTCTGTGCAGTGCAGTGGTGCGCAGGTCTTTGTTCCCCGCTGCTGCACGCTGGGCAGACCCCATCGCTGCCTGCACGTGCCCAGGTCTGGTGGCCGGCCCATGCCATTGCTCCCTCTCTGCCTCTCTCTGTTTTGGCTTGGTGTGCAAAGCTCCTTCCCCACACTGCTGAGAAGGACCGAGGTCCCTGATTAATTCCACTCTGATGTCAGACATGCGGCTCTGCTGGGAGGGATTTGCAGGGCTGCATTTAAGCTCCCGTTTGCTGAGAGAATCCCTCTCCCGTCTCCCCTCCCCGCGCGCCCCCCGCCCCTCCCGGCACGCGTAGAGGTGGTTTGTTGGAAGGGTCGCTGGCAGCTGGGGTCCGCACGGAGCTGCACGTCCGTTCCTCTCTCTCCACCGTTGGATTTTCCCCGTTCTTCTTGTCTGGCCGTGGCGGAGGGCAGGGGGAGCATCTTTGTTAAACTAGGACAATGCAATGCATCCCCCCTCTGCTAATGACAGACCGTTACTTAGCAACGCGGGGGGGGGATTTTAAGAGAAGATCAGAGCGCCAGGATGAGGATATAAACTCTGCTGTTCTCCCTCCCAGGGAACTTACCAAAGAGGCACCTCTCCTTTTGTCAAGCATCTAATTTTTTCATATGAGAGGCAACCGGAAAGTCTGAGAGAGCTGCTTCCCTGATGGATGGATGGCTGCCTCCCCCCGCACCTCCTCTGCTCAGGCGTTCCACTCTTCAGTTATATGCTAAGGGCATCATTTAAAGGAAAGCCCAAACTGGGATCAGTAAGCTCCCTGCATGCGTATGCAGGTGACTGAGAAGGGGACCGGTGGGCAGAAGGGTGATCCAGGCAGCCGGGGCTTTCCTCCACCTACACGTTGAGGGAAAGTAGCTTTCATCTTTTTGTTCTGACTTTGGGCAAGGGAGGGAGGGAAGCATATTGTGCCCAACTCCTTGCTGAGATGAAACAGTCGATGAGAAGAGGTCTTGTCACAGGCACAAAGGCCACCTCCGCCTGGCAGCATGGTGCTGAAATCTAACCCTAGCATCATTCTCTTGTGCTCTTTCCTGCCCAGTGACTACATCATTGAGGAGAAGACGGCCGTGCTGCAGAAGAGGGAGCATGAGGGATTCGGGTTTGTGTTGCGAGGGGCCAAAGGTAAGGGCTGCTTCTTTTGCTCGGTCCTGGGGCTGGGAGGGAAAGCTCCTTCTCTTCACTTTGGCTGGTGCTCAGGACCCCATTTCCCTGGCTGCATCGAGCAGCCCACGAGCCCCTGTACATTGGGGTCTCTTAGGGGACTCTCTTCTCCGATGGCTAGGCAGTGTGAGTGCAGCTTACCTCTGGTTACATGCATTGTACAGAAAATGCCATTCATGGCAAATGTGCATCTCTCGCATGTTCTGGGGTGTTTCTCTGGTACAGATGCTGGTATTTGTACCTTTGCATTGGTAGGAGTTTTCACTTCTGCCTATTTACTGGGCGTATAAAGTGCATGTGCTCTGTTTCAGGTGCAGATGTAAGCCCTGTGGGGCAGGGCCTGTGTCCTCTTTGGCTTTTTTTTTTTTTTTTTTTTTTTTTTTTTTATGCTTCNCAAGTATTTCACTATACTTTGGCTGTGTAGAGTTGGGGGTCCTTCTCCTGGGAGCCCTGGCTGTGTTGGGCTTCAGCCCCAGCATGAGGGCAAATCAGTAGATGTCTGTCATGCAGCTGCCACCATACCTTCAACCCTGTGCTGCAAGGCAGCCTCTGCTCATGCCTGGGGCACACGTCCCCTGCACAGCCCTGGAGCACCTATGCTCGTGCAACCGGTACCTTAGACCAGGTTGTTACTGTGGCTCCTCTTGCCAGAAAACGGTCTTTTTGCTACAAAAAAAGAGAGTGCCTTGGGGACTGACAATGAAGGTGCTCATATTCACATAGGAAACAGGCTTCAGCCCCTGTGCACGGGAGGCAGGTCCACCTCTGGCTGGAGGGTCCTCTCTCCAGCAGTTCCAGACTGAAGGCTGGGGAGAGGCGAAAGGGTCTCAGAAATGCAGCTGCTGACAGCAGAGGCACAGCGGTGCATGCTTCCGTCCCTTTCTTGCATGTAGAGTGCAGAATGCAGGAGGGAAAGCTTAAACCAGTGGCTGCCAGCTCATTTAGTAGTGCTGCTCCTTTCCTGGACCTCAGTGTGGCTGAAGATCATTGTGATTTCGGCTTTAATCTTGGGTGTGATTTTCTGTGGGGATTCCTGAATTGTCTTTGTTCTGTCCATATCATGAAAGGGCTCTGTGTGCCGGTGGGTGTGTTTGCGTTCATGTCGGAATATGGTTGCTGTCTCTTCCTCCCCTCTCCCTCCCCTTCCCTATGTATGTGACATACATCTCTGTCCGTGTGCTACTCACATCAGTCTGTATAACGTGAAGTGAAACTTTAGGACTCAAAATGGCATCCATTTTTTTTGCCAGAGCAGACTTGCAGCTATTGTGTTAGGAAAAATGGGATAAATTTTGTCCCGTTTCCTTTTTTCCTTTCTTTTTTCTTGTTTGCCCTCCTAACATTTGTAGGCTCTGTATTTTCCTTTGTCCGCTGGGGCTGAAAGAGAGGACTTGGAGCAGATTAAACAGTGGGCATGAGGCTGTGTGGGACTTGGGTCTGGCTTACAGATTCACAGCCTGGCATTGCTGCAGGGGGCACTGAGCAGCACGTGGCTGCAGAGGATCGTGGCTTGGAAGCCCTCACAGGATGGGCATGGTCTGTCGTGCTGCCATCTGGGACGGGTGCCGGTGAGTCTGCTGATGTCCCTTGGGGAGCAGCATCCTCTTGACTGAGAGGTAAATGTGGTGGCTCTTGAGTCACCGCCGTATTTCCCAGCCACTCAGCCTGGTGCTTCGTGCTGCTGTGGGGTTTAAGCTGGAAAGAGTGCTGAGACTCTCTGTCTTGGCCCCATCAGTGTCACCACCGCTCACGCTTCATTTAGATGTTCTGTGCAAAACAGTTCAGACTTCGTGGGGTGAACCAGAGAAGGGCTCTGAAAACGGGAGGGACCAGAGCATCAGCAAAGTCCCTGCAGAGGGAGGGAGCTGGTTATTAAGTGAGACTCAGCTGGATGATCCTCAAAGAAAACTGCACTTCGTGCTGCAGAGGATGGTAAAAATCTTGCATGGCTTCTACCAGCCTTGCTGAGGGTTCATTCCTTCCCAAGCCTAAATTTGCCTGTCCGTGTGAGCTGCCCCATCAGCTGCACCCCAGGCCGAGAACACTGTCCACCACCCCGGAGAGCCAGTCCTTCCCTGCCTGTCCTCTCTCCACCTCTGGCCAGTACCAGGAGGAGGTGATGTCCCAGTCAAACCAACTGAGTGTTTGGACAAAGGTTATTTTATCCTGGCCCCTGCAGGAGCTGAGCAGCAGCTTTCGGACATGGGACTTGCCTGCAGCCATTGCCTTAGAGACTCATTTGGAGCAGGTGGGAAGGGGTGTAGCAGCCCCTTCACTCAGCACTGTGATGGAAAGTGGTGAGCAGGTGGATTCACTTCTTCATTTCTTGGCCCAGAGAGACCATCCCCACTTTTCATATACACAAATCATAGACCTGTGCTCAAAATGCTGAAAGGTTCTATTTCTTGGCTTGTAACACCCTGAACTCAACCGGTCTTCTGTGCCTGGACTACAGCAACCTCCCTCTTCCTGGCTAACCTGACCACAGATCAGGCACTATCTATTTAGTAATATGATTCATGAAATATTCATACGTACTTCCCTGGGGCCATCCCTGTAAACAGGGGTTGTTACAGCTGATACAGTGACTGCACCTCACGTGGTCTCAGCAAATCCCTGCTACCAGTTCCCTGGGCAGAGGAATATTGTTCCTGGGCCAGGTAATGCGCATGGCATCTGGTTATGGTGGGTTCTGTGGAAGCGGTAGGGGTACACACAGTCCCTGACCTGGGAATTTACTCTCTAAGAAAGGAGTAGATAATATGAATAGCAAGGATATTGCCTATAATACAAATGATGTGTTGAAAAAAGAAGAGGAGATGGCTCTAAGTCCTTGCTTCAGGGTGCGAGCTTTCTTTTGTCTACTTAGTTTGGGGCGAAGCTGCCAGGCAGGGCAGGTTGTTCATGAAGTTACCCAAGATGATTGTTTCCCGTGATTTGTGTATCTCCCGAAGCAGCTGATCCCATACACTGGCGGGGAGACGATGCTGTGCTGATCCACTGTGGGGCTCAGTTTGCTCCTGCTTCTTTCCAAAATGTTGCCAATTTTTTACTCCCCCTACACACACCCTGGTTCTCCAGCCAAGCAAGCACTTCACGTGCTTTGCCATGTGCACCTGCCTTGATGCAGAACGCAGACCTGCTTTCCAGGTTTCTGCTACTTCCTTGAGCAAGTGCCCTTGTCACTCTGCCTGCCCCGGTGCCATTGCCTCCCCACAGCCCCAGGCCCTCCTGGTGTTCATCTGCCCGCCATGGCCTCCCTACAGCCCCGAGCCTTCCTGGTGTTCATCTGCCCGCCATGGCGTCCCCACAGCCCTGGGCCCTCCTGGGGTTCATCTGCCCGCCATGGCCTCCCTACAGCCCCGAGCCTTCCTGGTGTTCATCTGCCCGCCATGGCGTCCCCACAGCCCTGGGCCCTCCTGGGGTTCATCTGCCCGCCATGGCCTCCCTACAGCCCCGAGCCTTCCTGGTGTTCATCTGCCCGCCATGGCGTCCCCACAGCCCTGGGCCCTCCTGGGGTTCATCTGCCCGCCATGGCCTCCCTACAGCCCCGAGCCTTCCTGGTGTTCATCTGCCCGCCATGGCGTCCCCACAGCCCTGGGCCCTCCTGGGGTTCATCTGCCCGCCATGGCCTCCCTACAGCCCCGAGCCTTCCTGGTGTTCATCTGCCCGCCATGGCGTCCCCACAGCCCTGGGCCCTCCTGGGGTTCATCTGCCCGCCATGGCCTCCCTACAGCCCCGAGCCTTCCTGGTGTTCATCTGCCCGCCATGGCGTCCCCACAGCCCTGGGCCCTCCTGGGGTTCATCTGCCCGCCATGGCCTCCCTACAGCCCCGAGCCTTCCTGGTGTTCATCTGCCCGCCATGGCGTCCCCACAGCCCTGGGCCCTCCTGGGGTTCATCTGCCCGCCATGGCCTCCCTACAGCCCCGAGCCTTCCTGGTGTTCATCTGCCCGCCATGGCGTCCCCACAGCCCTGGGCCCTCCTGGGGTTCATCTGCCCGCCATGGCCTCCCTACAGCCCCGAGCCTTCCTGGTGTTCATCTGCCCGCCATGGCGTCCCCACAGCCCTGGGCCCTCCTGGGGTTCATCTGCCCGCCATGGCCTCCCTACAGCCCCGAGCCTTCCTGGTGTTCATCTGCCCGCCATGGCCTCCCCACAGCCCCGAGCCCTCCTGCTGTTCATCTGCCCGCCATGGCGTCCCCACAGCCCTGGGCCCTCCTGGTGTTCATCTGCCCGCCATGGCCTCCCCACAGCCCCGAGCCCTTCTGCTGTCCTCTGCCCGCCATGGCCTCCCCACAGCCCCGAGCCCTCCTGCTGTCCTCTGCCCAGCATGGCCTCCCTGCTCCTCAGTGCCCCTCCTGTGTCCAGTGTCGGTCCTTGCATTTCAGCAGACCGTCGAGGAGCACTTGCAAAACCAGCAGGTCACAGCTCGTGACCGAAGTGCCAATCCATGGGACTCGCCGACGGGGAGGGTCAGTCTGTACCCCAGCCCCGACTCTCCCGGCTGGGCTGCAGCAGGGCCCCAGGGGAGCCATTGCTGTTCCCAGCCCTGCGATCACCCTGGAGCACTCCCCGGGAGTGTCTTGTTATGTTCAGCATCGTGGGAAAATTGGGCACTGTGACCACACAGCTTCCAGTCCTGCGCCTGGAAGCCCATGCTGCCATCGCCAGCGCCCCTTTGCCGGCGCCTGGCCANCCCACAGCCCCGAGCCCTTCTGCTGTCCTCTGCCCGCCATGGCCTCCCCACAGCCCCGAGCCCTCCTGCTGTCCTCTGCCCAGCATGGCCTCCCTGCTCCTCAGTGCCCCTCCTGTGTCCAGTGTCGGTCCTTGCATTTCAGCAGACCGTCGAGGAGCACTTGCAAAACCAGCAGGTCACAGCTCGTGACCGAAGTGCCAATCCATGGGACTCGCCGACGGGGAGGGTCAGTCTGTACCCCAGCCCCGACTCTCCCGGCTGGGCTGCAGCAGGGCCCCAGGGGAGCCATTGCTGTTCCCAGCCCTGCGATCACCCTGGAGCACTCCCCGGGAGTGTCTTGTTATGTTCAGCATCGTGGGAAAATTGGGCACTGTGACCACACAGCTTCCAGTCCTGCGCCTGGAAGCCCATGCTGCCATCGCCAGCGCCCCTTTGCCGGCGCCTGGCCACAGGTTGAGCTCGTGCATGGCAGGCCAGGTTCCTCCAGCGGTGCACACGCGCCATTCGCCAGTGGCTTGATCCCACGGTCGAGACCGAGTTCTGGACGCATGGGCTCTGTGGGGCAGAAGGCAGAGAGCTCAGGGCTCGGGTTAGGGAGGATCTCTGCGTGGTTGTCATCTGCTCACTTCACAAACTCCCGCTGGTTTTTTGCTGTGTTTTCTCTGCAGGAAGGTTAAAGTTTGATGTTCAGTCGGATGTTTGTGTTTGCATCTCTTTGTGTAAAGACCAGTCAGAGCAACTGGTATTGCAGTTACTGAGACAAATCTCCTTGGGTGAATTCAGTGATCCAACTACCCAAGTGCAGAACTTGCCTGCATCTGTAGCAATCAGTGGATGATTTGAGGGAGTCTTAGTTTCGTTTCTTGTCCAGCACTTGGTATGAAGACCTCAGGCTCAGAACCCTCTGCAAGCTGAGTTTTGGTGCTGTGAAGTGCCTGGTGCTGGGTCTCGTTGACCTGACAGGGGTTTCTGACAGCCGCAGCTCTTGCCCTGCACAGCCCTGGGGACATGAGGAGGGCTACGGTGAGGGAAGTACAGTCAAAGCTTGAGGGTCTTGCTGTTGGTCTGTGGCAGAGGGGAGTTGCCCTAAAGCCCTGCAACAAGTTTTGGAATGCAATGCTGGTATCATAAAGTTTCATGGAAATGGAGGAGTTCACTGATGGTTTTCAGAACTTGGCTCTTGTGCAGAGGAGTGCTGTGACACTTTGTGACCCTCAGGATGGACAGAAATTGGGACTGGAGATGTTCAGACAGAGCACATCAAACACTAAGTCTGTCACCTGTGTTGTTAAGGGTGGTGTCTTCATTATGGAGATCTAATGGAAAACTAGAAACAAAGCCCAATAAAGTCTAGATACGGCAAATGCTACTTATGACACACCTTTTATAGTGGCCTTAGAAATTTTAATACTCAAAAGCTGATCTTAAGTAACTGCCATAGCACCCCTTCTCTCCCTGCCCCCAAGTACACGTACTCCGTTAGTGCCTGTTATCTGTTGACCACCCAGCTGCAACAGGTGCCTGCTGCTCCAGTGCTCTGTTTGGGTGTCAGAACAGTGGCGTGCGGCATCTTGCCCTAGCCTTTAAACTGAGACATGCCTTCAGGACTTTAGGGGAGTAGTACCAAAGGCAGCTATGGTATTCTGCAGTAGGTATAATGTAGAATCCCATTTTATGATTTTATTTTTCACTCTGTAAATGTGTTTGAGGTGACGTAACTGGGATCTTAACAATTTACTCTGCTTGAATGAACTTGTAATATTTTTCACTGCTAAGCTTGGCTAGTAATAAAAGTAACTTGTCCAAGAAAAGCGGTATTTGCAGAGAGTCCCAGGAAGCCTGCGTCTTGAAATGCCATCAACCGTGATGCTGCAAGAGTCAAAATCAGGGCTGGGGTTTACCGTATCAGGTCCTGGGGAGCAATTCCTCACGAAGATGGGCAGCCCAGGGGAAGAGACAGCACAGGTGGGCAGGGGAAGAGAGAGCTCTCAGGTCTGGGCACGCTTCTGGCTGTGGCAGGTACCACTGAACCAGCCTTGTGGCATGGGTGTTCCTTTAGGATGCCGCTGTGTGCCAGCAGTGGTGCGGTCTTCCCGGCAGTGGCGGCATGGCAGAGGCAGAGCCGACCCTTCTCGGGGACCCTCCCCTTGGCTTCTGGGAACTGTCAGTGCCCCTGTGCCGAAGGGCCAGATTGGGGTGCTGCAGCGCCTTCAGCCTCAGACCTGTGGGTGTTGGGGGGGTTGTCAAAGCCACCCCAGGGCTTCCTGGTGACCTGGCTCTTCCAGGGCTTCTCCTGACTGCTGGGTGCAGCTGAAGCTGCCATCCCTGGTGTGAGACAGCCCGGACAGTGGATTTTTAAGGCCAGGAAATGGCCGCAGTGACCAAATGGCACAACCAAAGCTGTAGCGTTAACGTGATAGTTCCTTGAGAGCTACAAATGTCATGAGCTTTTGCAATGAACAGTAGACCTCCTTGTTAGGAGATTTAACCTCATTACCAGCGAGAATTTCTGTAATTTAATTCCAAACCTTTTGATTTAGTTTTGCCTTTGCCAGTTGGATAAGAGAGCCTCCTTAGATTTTATTTGCTTCCTGGGTAGGCACTTACAGATGAATTGTCACCGAATTACATACTTCTGACCTAAAGCTTTCCCGCAGGCTCTGATCTGGAAACGGTATTTTTGGAGGCTCTGGTCTCAAGCTGGCTTTTGCGGTGGCTGGTCTGCTGTGCTTAGCCTTCGCTTGGGCCTCCGTGAGAGGCAGAGGTAAGGATTCCCAGGTTGCGCAAGGAGTATCGGAGTCCTCCTCCTCCATCACCGGGGCTACGACCAGCTCTGAACACGGCGGGTTGTTGTGGTTAATATTTCTTGTTTCGTTGGTGTTGGGGCTGTAGGCAAATGGCTGGACTGCTGACAAGGCTGAGATTAAGCTAACTGAACAGGAGGCAGAGAACGGCTGGATGTGATGTGAGACGTCGGACATGTCAGCTAGCAGTGAGGGAGCTGGCGAAGTCACAGCCAGCGCTTTGGTGGAATGGCTGGATTTCGTCCGTGTGTGAGGGGGAGTGATGCTAGAAGTGGCCAAACTTCACAGATAACTGACAGGGAATACTGGAGACCTTTGGGGGTAACCTCAGTGATACCAGGTGAGGCCAAGATTACCTAGGTGGTGGTATTGGAAATACCGGATTTGCATGCAGATGTAGCAGAACTGGAGTGAGTGGGGTGAAAGTAGCTAGAGGCAGATTGTTCATTTGGGAGGAAACTGGGGCAGCAAAAAAGGGGTATCAAGAACCAGGGAAAAGGTTACAAAGGTACGTGAGTGACGTGACTGGGGCTGTTTGGCAGGGTTTCTGCTGGGCAGCTCTGTGCTTGATCGCCACAGCCCAGATCGGGGCAATAAACCAGATCTGTTCTTCTGGTCATCCCCTGTGTGTCCGACCTGCTCCTTGGTTTCTGGCTGTCAGCAGAACAGCCCTATGGATGGATCGTGCATCTTGGTGCCGGGTTGGTGCCTGCTCCAGTCCTGTCAGCATCGACATCTGTCCACTACCTCCGAACAGCTGGCTTTTAAGGGAAGAGCAGGCAGGGAGTGCTCCTGAGGTTTACTCTGAGCTGTCACTTCACCATGGCCAGGACTGATTCCAAGGTGTTTTAAAAGGCGTGCTGTCTGCAGCCAGTGCGTGAATGTCTGCGTACGGCCGTGCCCAGGCAGCAGCATGTCCCATCCAGGGCTCCATCTCCCGTGACCCACAGGAGCATGGGTTTTCCACATCAGGCTTGTGGGCTGGACTGACTGCCATGGGGACAGAGGGGTGGCAGTCAGGGCTTCTCCCATAGCAGTGGGTTTTCTGTTCACCCCTTGCCTTTGCCAGAGGAGTGAGTGTTCTCCAGAGGTGCTTCTGCCCCTTTCAGCAGACTCTGGTGGTTTGGAAGGAGATATCCCTGCCACCAGGGTCTACTGCATGTGGTGTGGTTTGCAGGTGCTCCACAGGGTTGCTGTCAACGTACATTTCATTTAGTTCTGTTCTGTTAGGAGAAGACGATGTGCCCAGTACCCATCAGCTTAACAAGTAAGGCAGGGTTCGGCTTTCAGGTGCTAAGCTGGTTTACAACTTTTCTGGCACTTACCCAGGAAGTTTTAATTGCTGTGTACTGCAGGAAAATTTTCTCCCTTTGCAGGTCCTTTGCAGTAAAGTATAGAGCAGTCTTCCTACTGACCAGGAGTAAGCGCAGCACTGGTATATTTGACTGAATAATAACTAAAAGCAGCTGTAAGGGAAAGGTCTGAAACAAGGAAGCACAGTTGCAGGCTCCGTTAAACAGTAGGTTTCCCCTGTATTGCTTGAGTCTGCGGGATGAGGCAGATGGGAAGTCCAGTGCTGGATTGCACCTACACCTGGAGGTCACAACTCCTCCATCCACTGCCTGATGCGGCCGTTGGAGACACCTGGAGTAGTTAGCCCTGCAGACCTCATTTTCTGCATGGAAAAGGGGTGGTTTCGTTTATGTTTATTTGTCCATTACTAGAGCTTCTTTGTTGTTCCCTGTGACCGAGTGCTGGGACTTTAGGCAGTAGCAGGGGAGAGCTGGTTGCTTCCTCTGTCTATGTTTTTCCCCCTCGAGTATTAAATTACGCTTCTGGTATTTGTTTCATAAGGATACAGTTCTGGCTTCAGGATGCATTTTCTTGTTTACTGAATCTTTAAGGCACTAGTGACACTTTACAAATCGTGTATCACGGCATGCAGTTACTGTAGATATATGGCTTCCAGCCCACGGAAAATGGTGTGCCTGGAGTCCTCATGTAACACATCAATAATGCAGGTGACAAAATTGGCTATAAGGCTGGGTTTCCTAGGTTAATTTTATCTGTATTCCTTATGAGTTTATATCTTTGATTACCAGTAAGAATTATCCCTCAGATGACTCTTCTCTGAGCTATAATTTAGGATTTCTCCACCGTCTGCGGTCTGTCATCAGCCCCGCGGTGGGAAAACGTGGGGCAGCACTTCTGAATTGTGCAACTGTGGGATCGCAGCGGGGGTAAGCCTGATGGGACGGGTGTATCTGGAGCCACTGTGATACATGGTTTGCTCGCGTCAGGTTCCTTCTCCTGGCTAGGAAACCAATTAAATTGTCATCTGTCCAACTGTATCCTCCCCAGGGATCAGGGCTTCCACTTAACCTTTTCATGACTCAATTATGATACATGTATGATGAGAGGGCAGTACTGGTATGTCATGCTGATGCTCCCGTTTTGTGAAGTACAGTGCTGATACTCTACAGAGACTTTATGTCTCATTATCGTTATATAAATAATTTACTTGACATTCAGAGAGCCTGAGTCTCCCCTTTTCTTGTTTTCAGAGGTTCAGGCAATACACAACATCTTTCTCACCTTAAACCTGATATCCTTCTGGGCCTGCGCCTAGCGTAAGTTAATGGGCATCTAGTTTTGCAGCAGCAGTCTGCAGCAAGGTCATGTGTGTGGTTCTTTGAACTTCAGACTATTGAAAGAACTTGCTGGTCAACACTGATCCGAAGAGTTGAATTTAACACATGGGAAGTCCTGAAGGATTTGGAGAAATCAAATGTTACATTGGCATTTCTAAAAATAGGTAGGATGACTTGTCAACTGTTTGCCACTTAAGCTAGCTTCCATCAAAGGAAGAAGTCATGGAAAGCTGTTGATAAAAAACATCTAAGCATAATCAGATCGTTCAGCATATTAACATCTTCTCAGGCAAACTTGGTCTGGTGCTAGCCAACGGCTATCTGAGTTAGCAGAAAAAATCTTGCATAAAAATTGTAAGTAAAATAATAAAGAAGTGGTATGGGAAATGATGGAAATATTTTTATCTGTATAAAATCAGTGTCTATGCATTTTACACAAATGAAAGAGAATGTGGGTCACATTTACCAGAGTGACCTGACATCAAAGGAGATGTGTGCACGAGATCATCCACTGACTGTTATTAAATCTACTGCTTCATTAGGGTTTTGACACAGCTCTTAAAAAATACATTGTTTTGATAATAGACTTAGAGTGACGGATAACTTATCTAGGCCTGTTGATACAACACATCTTTATCTACAGTGCTAACAAAAATAAACCACGCTTTCTGCATACATCAGCCGAGGTGAGAGGTGGACCTGCAGGGACCTTTGTTGAAGGCTCTGGCCCTTGTCGTGCATGATATCAGACTAGATAATCATGGTTTTTTCTGACTCGCTTGTTGCATGTCTCTAGGGCAAATGGTTTGTTCAAGCATTATAGAATCATAGAATCTTAAAGTTGGAAAAGACCTCTAAGATCATCAAGTCCAACCATCAACTAACACCACCATGACTCCTAAACCAGGCCCTGGAGTGCCATGTCTACACCTTTTTTGAACGCCTCCAGGGTTGACGCCTCCACCACCTCTCTGGGCAGCCTGTTCCAATGCCTAACCACTCTTTCGGTAAAGAAATTCTTCCTGATGTCCAATCTAATCCTCCCCTGACGCAACTTGAGGCCATTTCCTCTCGTCCTATCGCTAGTTTCTTGGGAGAAGACTCCAACACCCGCTTCACTACAACCTCCCTTCAGGTAGTTGTAGAGAGCGATAAGGTCTCCCCTCAGCCTCCTCTTCTCCAGACTAAACAACCCCAGTTCCCTCAGCCGCTCCTCATAAGACTTGTGCTCCAGACCCCTCACCAGCTTCGTTGCCCTTCTCTGGACACGCTCCAGCACCTCAGTGTCCTTCTTGTACTGAGGGGCCCAAAACTGAACACAGTACTCGAGGTGCGGCCTCACCAGTGCCGAGTACAGGGGCACGATCACTTCCCTACTCCTGCTGGTCACACTATTCCTGATACAAGCCAGGATGCCGTTGGCCTTCTTGGCCACCTGGGCACACTGCCGGCTCATGTTCAGCCGGCTGTCGACCAGCACCCCCAGGTCCTTTTCTGCCGGGCAGCTCTCCAGCCACTCTTCCCCAAGCCTGTACCGTTGCATGGGGTTGTTGTGACCAAAGTGCAGGACCCGGCACTTGGCCTTGTTAAACCTCATACAATTGGCCTTGGCCCATCGATCCAGCCTATCCAGATCCCTCTGCAGGGCCTTCCTTCCCTTGAGCAGATCGACACTCCCGCCCAGCTTGGTGTCATCTGCAAACTTGCTGAGGGTGCACTCAATCCCCTCATCCAGATCATTGATGAAGACGTTGAACAAAACCGGCCCCAGAACCGAGCCCTGGGGAACACCGCTTGTGACCGGCCGCCAACTGGATTTAACTCCATTCACCACCACTCTCTGGGCTCGGCCATCCAGCCAGTTTTTTACCCAGCAAAGTGTATGCCCATCCAAGCCGTGAGCTGCCAGCTTCTCCAGGAGAATGCCGTGGGACACCATCATTATCAGCCACTAAAGAAGACATTTGGTGTTTGATTTCTTAGAACGTTAGCCTGGATCCTTCAGTGCATCCTGCTCAGTGCTGTCCCTACACTAGCAGAGGGTCCTTTTACCACTGGCTCTTCTGAATGAAGATGAGACAGTGAATCCTGCATGGACTGAAGATTCACGTGAGAAAAAGACACCTCCATCAGTCTGCTGAAAAGCCCTGAGTGAGAGTCTTCAGTTCCTGGCCCCAAAATTGCCAGCCTGGCCAGGGTTGGGGGAGCATGTCTCTGTTTTGAATTCCTAGGCTCTGCATATGTTTGAGCGAGCTGTTTCACGCAACTGTGGCCTCGCTGTTGCACTTACCAACCAGCTTTAGCTTCTCTCTTACACGTGTGAGAGTTACTCTGCTTGAGGGGAGGACAATACGAGCCATCGCAGCCAAGCTCTGAGAGGCTCTTGTGCTGGTCTTGGTGCTGGTATGCAAACCCTTCTTCACGCTCCTGTATTAATTACCCTTCAGAGAAAGCAATGCAAAGTAATTCATTGCAACATCAAATATGCCATCTGCCAGGATGTATGCACCCCAGTCAAGACCACTAGACCTAAACTTACTACTTGTATAGAGCAGTGGACTGAGAATCTGCATCAACACCATCGGTGCCAGAAGCTGTGCATCACACTTTTAAACTGACCCTGTGCGAGCGGCAGTGCCATGCTGTTGGCCAGCCACTGGTCAGCAGCCAAAATGTAGATGTTTCAGGCACTAATATCTTCTGGTGCATGACATATGCTGCATCATTAGGCAAAACAATGGCTTGTTAGCCCCATCTCCTCCTCGTGATTTAAGTATGTTCAAGAGCTACTCAGCAGAATGACTGCTGTACTGCTGCTGCAGGAGAGGACTTCTGCCGTACAACTGTGATCTGTTATTTGACGACTAGCCTTGAGCAAAGTGGCTGTCCCAGGTAGAGGAGGAATAAAACCCGCTCTCTGACCCTCTAATGTGTATCACACTTTCAGGGGAGTGCAGATCTATCAGAGCCCATCTGGGGTTTTCAGCCCCTTATTCCTAATGTGTCAATAATTTTCTTTGTCCCTGACTGTCAGGTGATGTGGAACACCATCTCCTGTTTCTGCAGGCAGGGAAAACAGAGCAGTTGGGACAGGGGGTTTCAAGATTGCCCCTTCACCACCCCGCCCCCCACTTGCTGAGTACTCCTGTATCTGGTAGCCCATCTTCAGCTTCATTTTTGAGGCTGCTGCTGGCTGAGAACAGCTCCAAAACCAGTGCAGTGCAGTTCACTGGAGGTGGCACAATCCCCTCTCTAGTCCTGGGACTACAACTAAGTGGAGGTAGGGCTGGAGTGACCCTGCAGATACTGCTCCCTGGAAGGCTGTGCGAACAAGTGGCCAGTGTCATAGTGCCGAGAAGCAGCACTTTTCTTGGAAAGGTAACTTCTCTCTTTCCTCATCTGTGGCACAGGCTATTAGGAACGGCCGTCTGTCTGGTAACATGTGAAAGCCAGTAATGAGCATTAGCTCTGGTTCCTGCATTGAAGTCAAGCTGAGCCTTGCATACATGTTCTTTCTGAACTGATATATAGAGATTTTCCTAGGCTCCTGGACATTCTTGTCCACCTTCTGCTTGCTTTTTGCCACACTGTCTCAATCTCTCTCTCTCTCTTTGTGTTTTGTAGCTGAAACCCCAATTGAGGAGTTCACCCCAACCCCAGCCTTCCCAGCGCTCCAGTACCTGGAATCAGTGGATGTGGAAGGTGTCGCTTGGAGAGCAGGGCTTCGCACGGGAGACTTTCTGATTGAGGTGAGCCCGGACGTGGCAAGGAGAGTGATCGATGGCTGCCAGCAGCATCTTCCTCTGCAAGACAAGGGCCTACGTCTTGCAGAAAATTATTTTCCTTTATAAGGTGTTTCGAGAGCTGCGTAATAATTGTTACTGAAATGCCTGCTGCCTGGATGTCTTGATGAAAAAATGTACTCAGGTACAATAATTCAAGCAGATACATGTTCTCTGTGCTAGAAGATGAGCTGACAGGTTCCCTTCTGCTGACTGAAATTATGGGGATAAATGGAGGCTGGAGAAAAGACTCATTAGATGCCTGCTCTGGAGGCCAGTCAGGATTGTTTTGTACTGATATTTATTACAGCTTTGCCCAATGGGGTACAAGTATTGGGGTCTATAGAGAAGAATTAGACTGACCAGGTACGTAGGGCTCTGCTCTCGTATCTCTCCCTCGGCCCTTTCCCTTTCTTGAGAAGGTGATGTTGGAGGCTGTGTATTGCCTTCACTCTGCTCCGAGGCCGCAGCTGACTGCATTTTCCTGATTACCTTTAAAACAAAGGAAAGCAAGGACTGGAGTCACTGGCAACTTCACGTTAAACAAGTGGCTCGAGGGCTCAGCAGCAAGGCACACCGCAGTGAAATAGAGGTGCAGTCTCCCCAGGGCACAGGCAGGAGAAAACCATGGTAGGGCTCTGAAGCTGGCTGGCAGGTCTCCAGCAGTGACAGCACTTGCTTGCTCCCACAGCTTGGCATTATTTTATTATTGCTTGTATTAGTGTATGTCCAGAACCTCAGCGACAGGTCAGGAAAGCATCGTGGTAGGTGCTGTATGGTGTGTGGCATCTGCGTGATATGGGTGGTGACGGCTGTGTCCCAGCACACAGACGATGGGGGTGCTCCTGTGCTGGTGCTCGCCGTCTCTGGACCGTGCGGTGACACTGCAAGGAGCAGTCTTGGCATATCGGCTGCTTCATCTTGTAGTGAACACAGCAGAGGATAGTTTTAAGGAGTGATTTAAAAGTGAGTGATAACATTAATTTGTTAATGTTTACAGGGACTCTCCTCGCTATAGGAGAAAAGTGTAGGAGACGTTACTGTGGTACTTGCAAGTGAAAATTATGTTAGAATCCATGCCAAATGGGTACGGTATGAATAGGCCAAGTCTGCATTTCTTAAAGCCAGAGAAAAGGCTGTTACAATAAGGCAGTTGAGAAATTATTAAAGCGTTTGTGAATCACTCAATCAGGATGCCTTAGTTGTAAAGGGATCCCAGAGAGTTTGTTTCAAACGGAGATGTATACACTGTCAGTGCAGGAGCAGATGTGAGATGAATCCTACACCTTCCAGGGGAGCAATGGTGGCAGAAGAGGTGGAGTGAGGCCAAACTGGCACCCAGTCTGTGAAACAACCATGCATTAGATGGGATGGGAAGGGGAACTTTGTTTGAAGGTTTGAGGTGGGTGACGTGGCCAGGCTTCTCTGCGAGTCTCCTCACAGTAAGTGCAGAGCAGCGCACACCGGACAGGCAGTCCATACGGTCAGAGGAAGGGCTGGCATCCCGTGGGATTTTGCTTTCTTGCATCTTCCCATGCAAAAATCATAAGACTTTAAACCCAGTAATGCAGTATGTGAAATCTGCATTTGTCCACGGTGGTGGTGGTGTGGTGTAGGTTGTGGTGTAAGGCAGGCAGAGCTGCACACTTCTGGCAGGTGGACATGTGAGGTTGTACTGGTTGTGGAAGTGCTCCTGGGACTGGGGAGGTGGGTGGTGAGGCTTTGCTCAGCTCAGATGCTGCAGTTCACTCTGCAGTCTGAAGCTTACACTGAAAAATGCTCTCTTTTCCAGGGGTGGTCATCACCTCTGTCCCAGGCAGTTGGTTGATGCACCCTGGAGCTCCTGTCAGTGCTCTGTAGGATCTTTCTAGCAATACTTTTTCGGGAGCGAGTACCTCAGACACAGTGATGGACTTGACGTTGAATGCATAGTTGATGGAAAGCCTGTGCCCAAAGCAGGGACCAGCTGTGATATGTCCGTGCCGAGGTGCTGAACGTGCTGTGCCCTTCATCCAAAATGGGGAGTCCCATGGGTGGTGCTGTGCCAATACGCGTGGTGCTGCTGCAGGGCAGGCGGGAGGACCGACAGCCAACGTGCGGGGACGTGGAGTCGCTTGCTGCCAGGAGCACAGGGAATCCCGCAGCTGATGGATCACAGGGGGAAGGGGAGAGGGGAGCCAGGCTTGAGGACCTCTCAGCAGAGGTGCAGGTCAGCGCTTGGCCTTACTTCCAGAGGGAAGAGCACACCTCTCCTCTGCTCTTTTTCCTGCTCTTACTGGGGCGCAGATTCGCCCTCCGTACTTGCACCAAACCTTCTGGAGAGCAGCTCCTGGTGGGGCTGTTTGCTCTGCCCGTCCTGCACATGGGCACGGTTCTTGCAGCCGGAAAAGTCCCCGAAAGCTGTGAGCAGGAGGGTGCTGGCAAAGGCTGCTAGACTCAAATAGCCTGCTGCCCACAATGTCATCTGTGTTGGTGTGTCTTCTGTAGCCTCTAAAGAACACCAGTGAAGTACCGATTGTCATAAACCTGACAAAATCGTTGTAGAGCTGATACTTCTTCTGATACGTAATATTAGGAACATTACAAAGGAAGGAAGAATTTCAAATATAAAGACACATGGGGTGTGAGGAGGAGGTTAGTGCTGCAGTAGGGCAGCCTCATCCCGGCTGAGACTCGCAGTCCCTCTCCCCTCCCTCCCGGTTTGGATGTACAGCTGCAGAATAAATGTATTTAGCTGGTAGCCTGCCCTGAGCGGGTTGCCATTTCCTTTGGATCAGCTAGCTGAGCTTACTTTCCCTGTGGCTGCGTGATCATTAAATCTATGGCAAGTGGAGCAATAAGCATGTGTGGTTTCCCTGGGAAGGGAAGCTGGAGGTGGGTTTAGAATGAGCACAGCAACTTTGCTGCAATGCCACATCCTGAAGGCAATATTCAGAAAGGGAGATGTTGTGATACAGCTTGAAGCCTTGTACAGGTCTCTGGGACCGTTTTCATCAACCTGTCCAAGTGTATGGATTAGAGATGTGTTAAATTTAGATGGAAGGTGCATGGGCAGTTTAAGTGTGGGACTTCATTTCTAGCCTTGTAACTTGTAGCCATCTCTTGCTGAAGTTAATCTTTAGTCTTTTAGCTTTAAAGGTTTCTTAGTGTTGGAGATCAGTGCTAGACGGCCAGATACGTGTAAGGTGCTTTTGCACTGGAGTTAGCAAATTCAAATAAAGAAGTGCAGGTGGGAAGTCCTGAGAGCTGTTTGCAGGTGGAGAAGTGTTTGGTGGCAGTGACAGTCTCCACATGAGAGCTGACCTTGCCCAGCGGTGGGGAACAGCTCCTCCGGCACCATAAAGTGGCTCTTTCATGCAAGGACCAGGTGGCAGGGACGCTGCTTACAGCTCCAAGCGAGCCCTGACCTGCCCTAGTCCTCCTCACGCTAATTCAGCAATTAAATCAGCTTCTGAAACTGGGAGAGGTGTGGCTGGCCATGGATGCTGGAGGCAGTCCAGTGGATGTTCCAGCAGTTCCTGTTCCTCCACAAGGCTCCCTTTTGCGGGGAGGAGTGAGATGTGTTTCTGTGGGGCTTTGGCATGAGGAGCCAGCAGAGCTGCCTGGCGGGTTATACCTGGGATCCCAACAGATGGTGACTTCAAAGAGGCAGCAAAGACCATCCAGAGAAGAAGGTGGGCAGAGGGGACTCTGCCCCTGAAGTGGGAGCAGAGCTTCGGGGAAGTTCAGCATTTAGCATTGAGGCTTTTTGGTTGATTAATACCAACCTACAACAACTGTAGTACAGGACCTGACTTACTTGTACTGTGTTTAAACTGCAATGTCCTAGCCCTCTGGTCAAGCCTGCTGTGCCACACTGCTAACCCCAGCCTTTTTCGCCTTTCATTTCTCAGCAGCACCTTCCATACAAATGGAGGGCCATGACTGGCCTGGACCAATGCAACAGGCAGAAGCCTGTTTGATCAGCACGTGGGGGTGCGTTGATCCTGGCTTTGTCAGTGAGAACCATGGGATGGCTGTATGGAGTTCAGGATACTCATTTGACGAGCGTTGGTGTCCTCACCTGATACTTTCTTCAGCAAGACTCTTCTCTGGTCATGTTTAACAAGGAAACCTCTGCCTAATTTTGTGAAGGTGGAAAATTTCACCAGAACCCTCCAGGAGGAGCAGACAATCTTGAAGAAGGAAAGTAAGAGCTCCCTGGTAACAGTTGGGAGCTTTACGTCCAGTCACCCAGTAGATGCAAGGCTGCTGCAGCTCCACGTTCCCCGGTTCGGTCAGTAGCCAGGCTGAGTGTGCGTTCCTGATGCGGACACGTACACACATATGCACAATATACACGTGAGCACACAGTCTGCCACATGGATCAAAAAACACACAGCATCATGCAAACACAAACAGCACAAATGGCCTGACCCTGTTCCTCCCCAACTGATCAGAATGAAAGCCTGTCAAAAGAAAATATATACGTATATGCATATGTGTATACAATGTGGACCCCTCTAGTAGCTGGCCTTGGACCTCCAGTCTGCCCAGTGGCTGGCCCTTAGCTCCCCCAGTCTCCCCAGCTGCTGGCACCTGAGCGTGTGAACTCCTGAGACCCACTTGCTGGTACTCGGATCTTTTGACACACGTGCACACACATGTGCACACACATGTGTGCTGGACTCCCCAGACCTTAGACACTTGGTCTGTCCAGCACCTGGTCTCCAGTCCCCTGGTCTCCCCAGCTGCCTAATGCACTGGCATGCACAAACAGAAACCAGTCTCCCTGGCAGCTGCTCCAGACACAGGGCCTTACCAGTAGCTGACTCTCAAACCCACTGATCAATCTGGTCCAAATTCCCAGACCCCCAGCCTCTCCAGTATCTGCCCCAGGTCTATGGCCTCTCTGATCCCTGGCTCCAAGCCTCTTATCCTACTCACTGGCCAATCCAGTCTGACGATTCCTAGCAAATTAAATGCACCTACATGTGCATTGACATACAATATGCATGCAGTCCGGTCTCTGGAGTTGCTGGCACCCCAGCACCTATGGGGTCTACCACCCATGGCCCCTTCCCCAGTTGCTGGCAGCTATACCTTCATGCAGACACACACAGAGGTACACAATGTGGAGCACTCCCTCACCCAAAAAATGGTTAGAAGTAGTGCAGTGACAAGATGTGGCAGACTGTGGTGCCCAGGCTCAGGGCATGGCCAGACAAGCATCCTGGCCAGCAGCGTGGTACAGTCATCTGGCCTCTTCCACACCCTTCTCCCTTTGTTCTCCTGTGCTTGTTCTTGCCTGATCCACCATCATCCCTTCCTTTTCCTGCCTTTGGTCCTTTCACTGAGCATCTCAGTAGGTCTGGCACAATCCCAGAATGCTCTTCCTGGCATCCCGTAATGAGTCCCATACCCCCGCAGGCACTGGTTCCCCTCGGTCCACAGGGTGACCTGGAGAGAGCCTCTCCCATCGTCTCATCCCATGGCTCTTGAGCACAGACCCCGGGCTGAGCCTTCCCCTGTGGTGGCCCTGGGGGTAGCTGAGCCGGGGTGCTGCACTGACACCGATCAGGTCATTGGGGTTCCTCCAGCTGTCATTGTTCCTCTGCTCCGTTATGACTGTGGTGATTACCCTTTGATCACGTAATCCAACAGTAGCAACCCATCATCCCATCTGCAGCCTGTACGCAGTCATGTACGCTGCCTGCTCACCCCTCTCTGGTGGAATTTTTCTCCTGCTGATCCCAGTTTTAACAGAAGCGTCTGCCGCGAGGCTGCCCGGCTCCCTTACGCTTCTCCACCTCGGATTGTCTTCTGGTTCTGAGCTGTGGCAGAGGGAGCCTGGAGCTGTGGAGAGACGTAACCTCAGTCCTGCAATGCCACCTATCAACAGAAATTCAAGCATCAGAAGCAGCGTGTTTAAAATTTTGCCCACACAGCTTATGCCAAGGCCCTTACACCAGCCAAGTCCCCAGTCTTCCAAGTGTTTGCAGCTCTAAAGTACCATAATAGACTGGAATATCTTGCCCTTGCTCTCCTTCCATAGAGAGATACTGTCTCTTTTTTCCTCGCCTTCTGGGCTTGTTGCTTTTTCTGCTCTCCTTTGTCATGCTTCAAGTCATCCCTCACAGGAGGTCTAGATACTTAAGCCTTCTCTTCATATTGGAGTGACCAGGTTCATTTTCTAATCCCAGCAAGCCATGTTTATGGTTGGACTCAATGATCTTAAAGATGTTTTCCAACCTAAATGATTCTATGTGGAGTGGTCACTAGTGCTAAATCTCCTGCTTTTTGTATTGACTCAGCCCCTGCTTGCTGCAATGTATTTTGGGTGGGAATCTGATCCCAATGTTATTACTACTTAAGATTTTACCCACTGTCTAGATTGTAAGGTTGTAGGGGAACTGTCAGATGCCTCGACCTGATTGTCCTGACCCATTTAGTGGGTCCTACAACCCACAGGGCTGCTGCAACAACACAGACACAGACAATCTCAGTACCTGGCCTTTAGTAGAAATCTATGGTGGGATTCATCACACTTCACTTCAGGCTTCAGGTACCCGGGTGCCTGCACCTGCCTGCCTCATCTAGTTTGCCAGTTCTGTCCGTGGAGACCAAATAAATGTGGAGATGGAGTTCAGGGAGTAATCAATTCATCTGACCTGGCCTGGAGTCTGCCTTAGGATGTGACAAATCATACTCAGGATCTGATGGATTCACTGACCAGACAGGGATCCCAGGGCAACTTTTCCAGGGGAGGTGCCCATTCTGTGGACAGCATGTTCTGTCAGGTGAATCCCAGCACTGCGGTCTCTTGGCAAAAAGCACATTATTCTGTAGCACTGTGGGTGAGAAATAGCAAATGTGGAGCAGCTCCTTGGAACATTTGGGTTTTGTTCTCTGTGCTGTTGGGGGTTCCTCACAGAGGAACTGCTAGAGTCTGAGTGCTGTCGACACTATGGATATAGCTGGATGTGCAACTGCCACTGGTACTTCTCAGGTTTAGGAGTGGCAAAGCCTTGAAAACAAACCAGCCATGCCTCTCCAATGTGAAGTCAGAGGATCTTGTGGCATTCATATGCTCTGAGGTGCTGACCTCTCTGGAGACTCAGAAATAACACTGAGATTGCTGTGAGTTTGTCCTGTTTGGCGTCCTCCGGCAGCAGGCATAGAAGAAGGAAACCCTTCCTGGACACAATGGTTTCATTTGGAGATTCAGTCTTTGAACATGATTCTGAGCATGATATTTCCATTGCCTCAAGAAGACAGCTGGTTCATTTCCCCTGTCTCCAGGGTGCTCACTTTCGCACTGCAGTCCATCTGTCTTATAGAAGTCATCTCCAGTTCATGGTGGGCCAAGAACTTCAATAGCACAAGGTTTCATCACAGCTCTAAGGCTTTCCTCAAGTTCATCACTGCAGAGGCGTCATGTCTAGGTGTGTTGAGCCATATGGAGTAGACGAGAGTGTTATACCATATCCCAGACCCTGTGCTACACGTGTAGGCCTGGGTTTATTTATGTATAGTCCTGAAAGCCATACTGTGGCCGTGTTGCTGGAGATGCCTGCATCAGCTATACCTTCAATGGTGGCAGGATGTGACCAGTCTCTGCCAAGAATATGCTTTTTTTTTTACCTCCCCTATCACTGCAGCTACCTCTCTTTGGCTGCTGAATGCACTTCTGCAGCATCTCCAGTCTTCCAGATGTTTTTTCTTAGCTGTCTCTGGAAACTGTACAGCTTTCCATGCAGTGGCCTGGATGTCAGATGGCTCTGAAGACTGTTCATTTCCTGTGAGAAATACTCCTCTTAATAACAGACAGACAATTAGCAGATGCATTTTCGTGGCTTGGTAGACCATATTTTCAGCCTGACATATGGTCAAATCCTTATCCATTGTAGAAACTTGTGTCCCAGTTAGACGTGAGGTTTTTTTACATCCTGAAATGGAGGGATTTTCTCTTAGTTCCCTCAGCATGTGTCTCAGTACAGTTTCCAAATATCTTTTAGTGGGAAAGTGGAGAGAATATTGTCCTATCGCTCCTTGTCAGGGCTCTCTGGGGATCTTTGAGGGTTTTTTCCATCAATTAATTACTCTGTTTTACAGTGGAACCATAAGTTTGGCCTGATCTTCCTCCTGAGCCAGCTTTTGAACCCACAGCTGTATGTTCTCTCCTCTGTAGAGTCATAGAAGTGCTGGTTGGAAGGATTCTCTGAGATCCCGCTCCGAGAAGGACTATGTTAGGTCAGCTGTGGCTCTGTACAACCAAGCCTTAGAAACCACCTGCAGGAAACCGTCTGCAGGATGGTGGTGCTGCAGTCTTTCTGGTGGCCTGTTCTGGGGCCGTACCGCCCTCGTGGGAAATTTTTTTTTGCTGGAGTCCAAGTCCAACCTGAACCTCCCAAAGCACAATTTGTGGCTGTTGGCCACGCTCATTACATCATCTGCTACTTCCAGGAAGAGTTTGGCTCGGTCATCTTTGTAAGTGCCCTGCAAGCAGTTGTAGGCTGCTTGGTTTTTTTGTCATGTGATCCGGGTCTGGACCCTCTTCAGTTTTTCCCTGTCTCTCTTGAACTCAACAGCCAAAAACTGAACACAATATTCCAGGTGGAGCCTCACCAGTGCTGAGTAAAAAGGGCAACAACTTCCCTCGATCTGCTGGCCAGGCTGCTTGTTACGTAGCCCGGTATGCAGCTTGCCTTGTTCTCTGTGGGAGTGCATTACAGTCTCGTACTCAGCCTGGCAGTCATTGTAAACCTGTTTTCAGCCTCTTGAACAGAGCTGTCTTGAACGGGCAGTCTCTCCTGAGCCTGGACCAATGTGTTGGGTTGGTCCACCCCAGATGCACACCTTTATTGTTCCCGTTGCTGAACTTCATGAGGTTTCTGTTAGCCTGGTCCTCAAATTTCCCAAGGCCCCTCTGGTTTGAAGCTCTGCATTTCACTACATTAGACACTGCCCCCACTTTATCATCTGTACTTTTACTGAGGGTGTCCTCTGTGTCATCTGTGTTGATGAGGGTGTTGAACAAGATGGGCCCCTGGACTGGCCCCTTGAGCACTCTGCTCATTGCCAGCTCCCTAGTCATTGATCACTACCTTTTCATGCAGCGGTCCACTCAATTCTCAGCCCACCTAGCTGTCCACGTGTCTGGTCCGTAGCTTCCCAGTGTCCAAATGAGAATGCTGTGCGAGTCGGTGTCAGAAGCCTTGCTGGCGTCATGGTATGTCACGTCCACCGCTCCCCCCTTGCCCACAGAAAACAGTCATGTATTGGTTAAGCACAGTTTGCTGCTGTTCCTGTTTGCCTTCTTGTCCTTCAAATGTTTGTGCATGAAGAGGACATGCTCCATGGCCTTAACAAACCTGACGAAGGCCTGACTCCCCTTCTCAGAGGTGAGCGTCACATTTGGGACCAGTTGGCGGGGACCTTCCAAATCACCATGATTTCTCCTAGGAAAGAGCAGCCTTGCGATTGCTTCAGCAGCTCCCTCAGCCCCCTGTGCTGAATCCCACTGAGCCTGTGGACCTGGATGCAGCAGCTCTTCTAAGAAGTCCCTAACCTGTTGCTTCCCCACTACTGGCTGCCTGTCTTACATTGTCTGCTACACTCCAAGGTCTGGGAGCACGCGTTGTCTATGAACACTGAGACATAAAACGAAGTTAAGCACTTTGGTCACGTCTGTACTGTCCATGGCTGATTTTTCGTCAGCAGACTCGCATTTTCCCTGAACTTCCTTTTGGTGCCAGTGTACCACTACAAGATGTCCTTGTTCTGCTTAATGTCTTTTGATAGTCTTTGCTCCAGCTGGGCTTTGGCCTTCCTGATACTGTCCCTAGTGCTTGAGCAATGTTTTTATTGTTTTGCTGCCTGTCACTGTTTCTCCTTCTTGCATGTGCTTTTTGCATTTTAGTTCATTAAGAAGCTTGCTACCTTATCAAGCAAGCCTTCTGCAAAAATACCGAGTCTTCCTAAACGACAGGGTTGGTGCGTTGTTCCTGGGATCTCAAAAATTTTTCTTCGAAAACCAGCATGCCTTTCCCTTTGGGCTGCTTCTCAGGAAGCTGAAGTCTGTCCTGAACCTCACGATCCTAGCTCTGCTACTCACCTTTTAAGCCTTCCTCCAGATGCTGAACGCATCTCGCATCTCAACTGGCTTCTCGCAGTTGCTGCAGCCTGAGATGCCCTGTGACCACATTCACCACTAGTTTTTCCCTGTTGGTGAGCAGCAAGTCAAGCAGAAGGTCACCTCTAGCAGCCCTCTCCAGTGTTAGGAAATTGTCACCAGTGGTCTGGGAGCCTCCTGGATTCCCTGGCCGGTGATCCATTGCCTTCCCAGCAGATGGCTGGACAGTCAAAATCCTGGAGAGGATGAGGGCTTGCGAGATGTCCAGTAGTTGTTTATGGACACCCTCACCCACCACCTCCTCTTGAACGGTGGTAACAGACCAAGCATCGCTCCTGCTCCTAGGCTAGATCCAGAGACCCTCAGAAGGCATGTCTGTGCTCCCACACTGCAGCTCTGTGCGGTTGGGAGCTCCATCACATGGAGACACCTCCCTTCCCTGCCTGTCCTTCCTGAACAGCCTGTAGGCAGCTGTGGCCATGTCCTGATCAGTGCATGCTGTCCCAAGTCTCTGAGTCTGACCACAACATAAGCCTGTGACCGCAGCAGGATGTGCCGTTCTTCGTGTTTGCCATCCATGCTCTGTGAACCTGAGGAAAGCCTCCGAATGCCCAGTCCTCTGGGCAAGAAAATGAATGTCCCCCTGTGGACCTTTACTGGCCTACCTCCTCCGTACCTTCCCCTCTTATCTCTGGGCTTAGGTCCCCATTCTCTGATGACCCTAGTTTAAAACCCTTCTCTCCGCAGCAGCAAGCGTGGTCACAAAGGCGTTCTTCCCTCTCGTAGTTACACAGGGTCTTTCTTTCTCTTCCTGGTAGTCTTCCGTCATCTTCCAGTGAGGCACCAGGATGAAGGAAGCTGAATCGTAGCTGGCAGCATCAACTGCACAGCCAGGCATCAATGTGGCAGATGTGTGCACTCCACAGTGGGTCTTTCCTTCAGCCAGAAGAGTTTTTGGGGACAGACTCTGTTGAGAACATAGCTGGAGCTATGTTGTGTCTCTGTTACCCTTAAGCCCAAAGCCCTGCAGTCGCCTCTGAGCTGCCCAAGGTTTTTCCTGGGTGTATCACTGTTACCCACCTGGATGAGCAACAAGAGGTAGTAATCAGAATCATAGAATATCCTGAGTTGGAAGGGACCCGCAAGGATCATCGAGTCCAACTCCTGACCCTGTATAGGACAACCCCAAAATTCACACCATGTGTCTGAGGGTGTTGTCCAAATGCCCCTTGAATATTGTCAGGCTCGGCGCCATGACTGCCTCCCTGGGGAGCCTGTTCCAGTGCTCCACCACCCTCTGGGTGGAGAACCTTTTCCTAATATCCAACCTAAACCTCCGCTGGCATATCTTCCTGCCATTCCCTCGGGTCCTGCCACTGGTGGCCAGGGAGAAGAGATCGGCACCTGCCCCTCCTCTTCCCCTTGTGAGGAAGCTGTAGACCGCGATGAGGTCTGCCCTCAGTCTCCTCTTCTCCAGGCTGAACAGACCAAGTGACTTTAGCCTCTCCTCATACAGCTTCCCCTCTAAACCCTTCACCATCTTTGTGGCTCTCCTCTGGACACTCTCCAGTAGCTTCGTATCCTTTTTACACTGAGGCGCCCAAAACTGCACACAGTACTCGAGGTGAGGCCGCACCAGTGCAGAGCAGAGCGGGACAATCCCCTCTCTCGACCGGCTAGCAGTGCAGTGCTTGATGCACCCGAGGACGCGGTTCGCCCTCTTGGCTGCCAGGGCACGCTGCTGGCTCACGTTCAGCTTGCCATCGACCAGAATGCCCAGATGCTTCTCCGCAGGGCTGCTCTCCAGCCTCTCGTTCCCCAGTCTGTACTGGGGAAGAGAAGAGAAGGGCAGAGGAGGCCCAAAATCTTTCCACAACACTGCCAATCCAGGCCCTGGGGCAGGCAGCAAACCTTCCAGGACAGTAGTTCTGGCTGGCACATGGTGTCTTTGTCCCATGTCTGGTGGTAGCCTTCCCCATGACAATAACGTGGGCTGGGGTAGAGAGCAAAAGCCCTAAATACGGTTCCTCACCTTTTTCCAGCAGTAAGTCACCTGGCAGAACCACTGAAGGTTTTTAGCCAAGGTGGCCTCTGAATCGTATCTGTTTGCTTTCCTGAGTTTCGTTCTTTCAAGGCAGAGCGCGCTCTGCATTTTAAATGCATTTTGTTCTTCTTTATCTATTTGACAAAAATCTGTTAGGAAGACCCCTGCATTCCTTGCATTCTGCAGCAGAGGTGTCTGAGAAGGCAGTATCCGAGTGCAGAGACTGTCTTACTGGAGAGCCGTGCAGGACAAGACTTTGGTAGCTGGAGTGGAGCTGCCAGCAGCTCTCCAGGCATATTTCAGTAGGGCTCAAAGGTGTCCTCCAGGCCGCCTTTGGGAAGTGTCTCCATTCTTGAGTGCACTGCGTACCACAGTTAACGTCATTGCCAGTCCTGCAACCTTCAGGTGAGACACAGGGTTGGGGGGAGCAGTGCTGTCACCTCCCTGGATAGGAACTCGGTTGGCTGTTGTCACCACTTCACTTTGTTGTTGCTGCGTGGCTTGAACCCTTGAGGACGCACACAAGTAAGTGAATTGAAGGAGAAAAGAAGGTAACTGCTCACATGTTCCTAGGAATTCAGCATCCAGCACACAGTCACAATGTCTTCTGTGCTCTTTCACTCAGAACTGAAAGGTTTGGCAGAACAATAGGAGGAGGTGGGCTTTACCTTTTCACACGACATTCAGACAGCCTGGGTCAACAAATCCTACAGGTACTGCTGAGGCAAAGAGTGTCTGTGCTTGAGTCCTGGGATGTGTACTCAGCCAGAGTTTGAAAGTGCTCGTGGGCAGTGCATCTTGAAGATGCTCTACTTACTGGTAGGTAATCTCTAGAAGGCAGGGGAAGTGGATGTGACTGTTACGCTGTCACGTAGCTGGATGAAATGCAGTAGCGCAAAGATGTGGTTTTTCTTGAGGGAAGGTTTCAAACTGCAAAGATTTAGGCAATCATGCAGAGTTCAGCAATGGGCTTTATTGAGATACCTTTGAACGAAGCGGGATTTGCATCTGGTAGCTGCTGCAGAGGGTACCTAGGTGACTGCCTCTCCGTGCCCAGCACCAGAACAAAATACATGCAGACAATTACACCGTTACGCAGTTAGTGCTCACGCAGCTCGCTGGAGTCAGTGGGACAGCATCAGGCTGTGAAAGTGCCACAGTTTAGGACTAGATTAGACCTATTGGGGCATGGGATTTTGAAAATCCTACTTTAACTGACCAGGATTCAAGAGCACGGTCTGTAGTGTCTAGCCTTGTGTCCTCCTCTGAGCCTGGCAGGTTTTAGAGCCTTGATTTTTTTTCCTTGAGGAGCTGGTAACTAGTGATGTAGACAACAGCCTTTGTACATACACTTCCATTTTATACGTACATTGTGCATGTGTGCGTATACGCACAGGGCTTATGGACAGTAAATACAAATATGGATATAAATTTGTGGATATTTTCATTATTTAGGTCTGTATGATATAGTCGTACAAAAGCATTGTTAGAAGAAAAGAAAATTGCAATTAACAATTGACCTGGGATCTCACTGCCAAAACAGCGGCGTGTGTAGGGCAGTGAGAAGGTTTCTGGGGCAGTGTCTGCGGTGGTACTGAAGAGACCCCACCAGTCACCTTCCCCTGTGGGTAAGGCGAAAACCTGCTATGGCAGAGGTTGGTTCAACAGGGGAACATTTTCTGAATGTCTCTTCTGCCTCTAGTGAAATATTGTTGCTGTGAGATAATGTAATCTAGTATTAATTTCATTTGATAGATTAAAAAAAAAAATAATTGATGGCTCCAATAAAAACATGCAGGTGTAGCAGCAGATCTGATGGTCAGGCTCTGGCTGTGCTTATCGTGTGCAGAGCATGTCAGCAACTCATGAGTGTCTCCTGGGGAGGAAAGAGTGCCGTTTTTCTGAACCTCAGAGGTTTTGATATTTGGGAACATAAATTTTACATAATTAACAAAATCAATCTAAGGGTTATTTGAGGACACGCTGCTAAATGCAGTCCAAAAATCGGGGCGGGGAAATCTGCTGGGCAAGACATCACCCACTTCAGTGAGATAATGAAGGAGCAGTTTAATATTACTTACAGACACACGTATCCCCTTCTTACTGGAAAGGTTAGCAAGTAAAGGAGAAGGAAATGCGGTTAATTTGAGCTAAAGCATGTAGGAGGTTGATAAGGGGAACCAAAGGAAATATCAAAGGCCAATATGTAAAGATAATAAGAAATTTTAGAGCATTAGAAGAAAAAAAACGTCTGGTAGAGATCCATTTCTATATGTAAATGATAAAATTGTATATTCTGGTGCAAAAAAAGGGGGGGGGGGGGGCAGAAATGTTCTGTTCTGAGTTTGGAACAAATCAGGAGGATGTATCTATCCATATGATGTGCTTGGAACAGAAAGTTTCCCAGCTGTAACCAAGGAGAAAGTGAGATAGTATTTGCTAAAAATAAACATAGTCAAATTAACAGGCTTGAATAACATACACCCAAGTGTCTAAAAGAGCCTAGCTGAGGAGTTGTCTGAACCACTGCTGTTAATACCTCAAAATCTTGCTCATCTATGAAATTTCAAAGAGCTGGTAGAGGGCTGTTGCTATTCTAATAATCTGAGGGTGTAAAATAGGTGATTCAGGAAACTATTGCTTGTTTAGCTCAGCATCAATGCTGGGTAAAATAATGAAGCAATTAATTTGGAGCACAATCAACAAAAAATTAGAGGATGAAAATGCCATTAATATCATATAGTGTGGTTCCATGGAAGGTGGAAACAAACCTGCTTTTCTTGACAGCATCATAGGGCTGGTTAAAGTGAGGACTGTGTTTACATAGTATGTTTTGACTTCCTTAATAACCATGTGACTTGTGTATAAATAACCTTATAATAAATGGAATTAACAGAACGAACATGGCTTAGAAGCATTGCAAAGTCATGCAGGGGCACATTTCAGAAAGCAGCTGCTAAGGAGAAGGTACCAGTGTGTGGGGCCATCACCAGCAAGGTTTCTCTCCAATTTTTGATCCCTGCAGCTCAACACTTCTATCAGCATTTCAAAATAGTGACAAAAACCCATGTTTGTAGGATTGCAGGTATCACAAACAGCGGGGGAATAGCTAACAGTAAAGTAACTGCTGCGGAATGATCTGGCTTTCCTGCTGAAGCAGCCATGTTCCAGCAGACCGTGCAAGGTGACGTGTCTGCAAGCAAAGAATGTAGGTTACAGGATAAGAAATTACCCTGGAAAAATGTAATTCAGCAAAGGACATGGGTTTCTCCAAGATAATTGTGTTAATGTTAGGTGATTGCGTAGGATGTGGCAGAGAGATTTTGTACATGTAAAGGACAAACTTCCAGAGTTATGTGAACTTGCATATTCTGGTTGCAGCTTTGGAAGATCACTAAAACATCACTTCGTGCAAGTCAGACATTCACACCACGGGATGAATCTGATGTTACCGAGTGGAATTCTAAAAGGGCCTCAGAATGATTCACGAGCTGAAAAAAGGTTTGAGACTTAAGGAGTCCATCTTGCTCAGCGTATCAAAGCAGGGCTGATAAGGCCAATAGCTCTGGTGTGTGGGTATTTAATTCCATCGCCCAGCTTGGAGGGAGACACCTCATCGCAGATCTCGGTGCATGTACAGGAGATCCCCTGGATAACCACAGTCATGGATTTTAGTGAAATCCCATTTCAAACATTTCTGCACCAGTACGTCCTATGCGCAGAGAATGAGATTGCCTGGGAGAGGTGGGAAAGAGAGTTCAGAGCTCAAGTTCTCAGAAGGAGCATCTTAGGATCTGGATAATCTTGCAGCCTTTCTCCAGTTTGAGTGCTTTGAGATGCTGAAAGGATGGAGTCGGCAATCAGAAATCCAGAGTGCTCCACTCTCTGGAGTGATGTACGGGTTTGTTCCTGTTGGTGAAGATTTACCCCCAAAGCCCCTTGAGTTTTGCCTAGTGGTCTGTGCATATCCTGGTTGATGGACCCGTTGTTCTCCTGGTAGATGTCCATAATGGAGCTCTGGAGCAGAACAAACTTATTTCAGGTCTCAGAGCTTACATTCCTCTAAGTCACTCCTTATTCCTGGGAACGTGCGTGATCCAGGTGATTCATTGTCACGTCAGGCTTCTTATGTACAGACAGGTACTGCGTAATGAAGGTACGGACAGATACCACATAACGCGTGGTTCTTTCAGTCTTTCCTCAGAACTCAGCCCTTCTAATTTTCTGATCATACTGTGCATTTCTCAAAGCTGCGTTTCACTGGTTGACATCATTTGGATAATGAAGTGTCCAGAATGGACCACAGCATGCTTGCTGAAGCTGCAGGGATAGTATCTTTATCCTCCTTCAGCAATCAAACACTGCATTGTCGTGGCTTTGGATACCGGTCACCATGAAAGGATTCCTTCCTTGCACGGGGACAGAGTTTTCTGTTCTCTTTTTCCCACAGCCTGACTTTAGCTGGGAATATGTTGTTTGTCCCAGCACTGCTGGCACCTTGCTAGGGACTGCATGAATGTACCATTGATCTCCACATAGGTGGCATCTCCTTGAGAAGGAGGTTTTCTTATGCTTTAGAATAGCCAGATGTGCTGAACCCAGGTGACAGTCCAGTACTCTGACCAGCTGCTTTTAGATATTCCACGCGTGGCGGGTTCAGTGTTTTATACCAGATTCACTTATTTGAAGTTATTTGACATTACACGGGATTTTGATTTAGCAGAGTGGTACAGCAATGTACTTAAATGCAAATATAAATTACACTTAGCAGAGTATAGCAGATGCAATATACAGCTGAACCACCATACAGATGTGATTCTTGTTACCAGTCTCTATAATCTGCTCACCATCACGACACCGGCTGTCCCCAGTCACCTCAAAAGGCATAAGCAGGTTGACACCAGCTCAAGCCCATTGCTGTCTTTGAGTTCTTTCTGTTTGTTGTTTGGTTTTTATATTCTCTGTCGGGCTAATCCACTTACACAGTCCTTCTCCCCATTCTGGTCTTGCTGACTCAGGAAGACTTTTGCGGTCTCCTCATTAATTAAAGGATGAAGTTACAGAGCCGGTTGACCCACTCAGCTGGTACAGCCCGTTGATGCACTCACCTGACACAGCTGGATGATCCACTCCGCTGCTGTAGCCAGTTGATCTAAAACAAAGACTGCCCTTGGCCCCCTTGGTGTTGAGATTGGTTCAGCTTTCATTGCAATAGCTCGGGTCAATCACTCCCTACAGTTTTCCCTGAGCTTCAAGAGCACGTAGCCCTTGCCTATCTTTTCAGAGCTTTCTTCTGCTGTAGGGGTTCATTGGTCAGTCACAAGGGGGGAAGTATTAGTGCTATTACTCAAGTCACATAAGAGCTCATCTGGAGTAATATCCACCGCCCTAGAAATCTGTGTTCAAGAAAGATGAATTCAGGCTGGAACAGGAGCACAGAAAAGCTACCAAGATGATCAGGAAAATGGGGACGTTAATCTCCTGTGACAACTACTAAAGCTTCATATCTTTATCAGCTTGCTGGGAGGGACAGACAGTGTATCAAATGTCCCACTGGGCCAGACTGATGGCCCATTAGCCCAGTTCCCTGTCCTTGACATTACAAGATGCTATTAATTAAGGAGAGCACGTGTGCCTGGCCATTTTGGGTGGTCCATTCCCCTTGTGCCTTCCAGCATCCAATGTCGTTGTACTGGGGACGTCAGCAGGAATGACCCTGTTCAGTCCCGTTACAATCTGTGCAAGGACCTGCTCTCCAGGAATTTGTCTGATCTCTCTCTGTCAGTACTGTCCACCTCCACAGCCTCCCATGGCAGCCAGCTCCAGACGACCATTGCCTGCTGCATAAAGAAGCCTTGCTTTTGTCTGGTTTTACCTGATCTGCCACTAGTCTCATGGAGAGCCCTCTCCTAATGCTGCAGATTTGGTGAACAGCAGCTCTGCCTTCAGTGTATCCACTGCCTTGGGGAGTTTTGTAAGCCTTGGCCATGCGTCTCCCTGAGCCTTCTCCAGACTGCAGAGTCCCAGCCTTCTCAGTCTGTCTTCGTAGGGCAGTTGCTCCATCCCCTTGACCATTTTAGTTGCCCTTCTCTGGCCCTTCTCTAGCTCCATCACTTCCTCCTTGAGATGCTGAACCAGACCTGCACACGGCACTGAAGACGTGCATATGCAGGACCAGCGTAGCCCCAAATGACATTGCCCGCCTTGCTTTCCATCTCTTCCCTGATACATTTTGCTGGCTTTTTTGGCTGCTGTTGTGCACAGAGCCCGTGATTTTTGAGAGCTGTCAGTATCAGCGCCAAGACCTATCTGGAGCCGTACCTACCAGGTCCATGCTCAGCATGATGTAGCATGTTCAGGTGGCTCTTCCCTAGAAGCATTACTTCGCAAGTATCTACATGGTGGCCCATCTGCCACCTTTTGCCCTCTCAGTTGGGAGTCCTCCTGGAGCTCATCAGCATTGATGCATCATGTGGCTACTCAGAAGATAGTGGCAGCAGTTTATAATGCCCAGACTTTGACATAGTGTCTTCACATTTCTGTGTATGTTCTTTTATGTTTTGTAGGCAAATTCTGCATGATTTGACTCTTGATCTGTTGTCTTCTTCCAGGCCAAAAGCATATCTCCAAGAACAGGGCATCCTCATCAGGCAGTTGTGTCCAAGAAACTGGAAGTTTTTCTTTATTGCTGGATCAAAACCAGTCATGTTTTCACCACTGCCTGTCTGATCTTTCTCATTCCAACACCTTCCTGTTTGAGGGCCAGCTATCATTTGGAGTGTTTAATTCAATGGGCAGGACTCCCAGCCGCCGGTCTTCTTGAAGATTCATCTCTGCACTTCATAGACTGGGACCAAAAAGTGATTTTTGCGTGTGTGTCTCAGGCAATTCCCGTGTTGCTCTAACGTTGTCATACAGCCCCAGGCTGTCTGCGCGACACGGATCCTCCGTGCATGGGTCTGCTCGGAGAGATGAAACAGTTTGCTTTGTTCATTTTGCTGCCTCCTCTTTTTATGTCTGAGTGCTTTTCTTCCTCCTGTGGGAGATGGTAGTGTGCTCCTGAGAGCGCAGTTCTGACGTTTTGTTACTGCTGAAGGTGGGGGATGGCTTGGCTGAGATCCTGTCCCGGTTCGGCAGATCAGCAGCAGCATCGAACCGCAGCCCCTGTTCCCTCTCGGGCACCTTACGCCCAGGTTTTCTGGCTGTTGTGGCTTCACCTGGCAGCCTGTCGGTAGGCTAAGTGCTGGTGTCGGGTCTGCCTTCCCACTGTGGAGCAGCATCTTGAACCACTGGTTTGCTCACTGTTGATGAGAGCTCACCTCCCTATAGGTAATAAACCCAGCCCCCGTGCCAGGCTCTGTGATCTCAGTACACGCGGTTTATCATCCCATATTGACTCAGTGCAACTTTGAAGCTGAAAAAGAACTGAAAATCTTCATGCCGTCTTCTCGGTGAGCTAACCTGTTTATCAGATGTGTTCTTCTCTTTGTATTTTGAATTTTTCAAGAGCAACTGTTAGAGCAACTACGCTTGGATGAGTGTTCAGCCAAAGTTGTTTGCAGTTGCAGAGTTCTGTAGTTCATCTTCTTGGGTATCACCAGGAACCAGGGGAGAATCAGGATTTCATGTTTTTCAGAAATTGGGTTTTTTTCCCAGACATTCTTGCATAGTGCAAGCAACTGTCTGACCAGTCTCCCCTGTGGTCAGCTTTACTGTATAACGTTCATTCTTGACCTCCTGTCTTGACTGCCTCTTGACTGCTTTTCTTATCTGCTTTCTGCAAGATGCCGTCCCTGCTGGTCAGGTTGAGCTGCAGTTTCCTGGGTTTTGAGCACCTGCTTGGTTTTACTCCGTCTTTCACACAAAAGGTCTGGCAATGTGGGACCGATACTTGGAGGTTGTCACTGAAAGACCTTTAATGTGCTGTTCCTTCTATTTTAAACAGCAGCAGAGATGTAATTTTTTCCCATAGGCCAACTCACTCACATTCACGCTCCAGTGACTAAGCTTTCCTTTGCAGACTTTGTAACCTAACCCAGCTCTGGCACCTTTCTGGCTGGTTTGGTTGTGGCTTTGGGTTGATGTCCTTCTGGCTGAGGGTGTTTCAGAGAGTCACAGGGTCAAATCGGCAGTCCCGGGCAAGCGTGGCACTGAGACTCTCTGCGCTTACTGGCCAGTGTCATGTTTTTCTCGTCTTTCATGGCTGGCCCTTAGCGTGCTTTGTAAATCTGGTGTTGCTCTCACCGCTGCTGCTTTTTTGTGCTGCAGACAGTCAAGGCGTGCCCGGCGGTGGATGAAGTTCCACCATACAGGCTAAGCTGATGTCTTACAGCTTTTGTAGGAGCTGTCCATCTATGGGCACATTTGAAACACGTTGGGCAAAAAGCTGTCTGACTATGTTGGTACCTTTTCCTCATCCCTGATCTCACCAAGTTATAAACAATTGAAAATCAACATTTTCTATCTGTTATTTGACTGTCAGCAAAAACGCTAACAGTATTCCAGAACAACAACAGGATATGGCGCTCAGGTCGTGCTTCTGCCAGGCAATGCCACAGCAGTCGGTGCTCTCTCTCCTGGAGACCACATACCCTGGCTTGTGCCACCACTGCTGGGCCAGGATGGAGCAGAGGGAGCAGGGTCAAAACCTCCCGCTCCTGCTTCTCTGCATTCGAGTAACCTAAAAAATCTGAACTGCTGCCCATCCGGGTGAACAAGGTTGGATGATTAAAAGTGAAACAGAAAGCACAAGCATGTTCTGTCAGTATTTCTGTTCTTTATTTGGAAGGGAGCAGAGTGATGGTCATGTATCACATGCGGATGATGAAACGCTTTCCGAGCCATTAGTAACTGAAGCCGTAAGCATCTTGCAGGTGGTAATTTTTCAGTATTTGCATTTTGTAATTGTATGATGCTGGGGCAGTGCCAGGAGACTGGCAGAGTGGTGGCGTTTGGAAGGGGCAAGGGGATGATCCAGTTAAATATAAACCTGTGAGTCTGATATCAGTTGCTGGCAGAAAAAAATCAGATACTGTAGGCAGTTGATAAAGAGTTAAAGAGTAGAATAAAATTACCATCAGAAAACCTCACAAACCAAATTTCATTTCATTCTTTGAGGTGTCAGATTTGTTTGATAAAGGTAAATGTTAAGATGTAATGGTTTTTGTTTACCACTGTATAACATCCCCATTACAAAAGCCGTGGTGTACAAAACCAGCAGAGCGCCTGGGAAGTGGTTCGCAAATTTGCCAGATGACGGGTCTTGGCAAGTACCTGTCAGCAAGGAACTGTCCCTGGCCGGGGTTTCTAGTGGGTCTCTCCAGGACTTAGCTCAAGACCTGATGCTGCTCGGTGATTTCATACACGTTCTAGAAATGAACCTGAAATCGTGGCTAATAAATAACAGATGTGCAGGGGACCCACGGGCTGCGGTGCTGGGGATACGCTCCACAGCCCCGGGCTCTGCTGTGCAACGGTGCTTTGGAAGAAAAAAGGGCTTGCAAAGACAAACCGCTGAAGTGGTTTCGGATCAGGAGAAAATACAGGATAACTGTGCTCCAGGATTCAATCTGTTCCATCCAGTTTGTCCAAAAAAAAGATTAAGAGGTGATTTAACTAGAGTAGGCTGGTGATTTCATCGAAATCAAATTTTCTGAGGAAAACGTGTTTTCATACAAATTGAATAATTATTAAATCAGTTATAATCAAAATTGAATCAATTGAATAATTGAAATAAAATTATTATTTCAAAAGGTTTGCATCTTAGAAAATGTTGATGTTCCATTTCAGAATTTAGTTCAACCCTTTTTTCATTTTTTGTATTTTTTACAGTTTTTCATACAAAACAGCACTATGGCTCACGTAGTGCAAATGTTATAACCTGCGTACTTTTACTTATTTAAACAACAGTTCAGTCTACCCTAAAGACAGAACATCTCCAGCTGGAGTTGGAACACATAAAAGCCAAACATTCTTGAAATGCCGAATTTCCCAGCGTCCGGGACAATTCTGCATTTCAGTCTGTTGTACTTGTGGTCCCACGCACTGTGGCGCAGGGACGGTGCCGGCGGTGAGGGAGGTGGGACTGTGCGCGAGGAAGGGTAGCACAAGAGCCTGTGACTGACAGCGGATTTCTTGATAGTAATATAGGAACAGGTTTTTTTCTTTTTAAGCGGTGGGAATTTCTAAACATTTGGAGCAAACCTGCAGAGGAAAGGCTGAATTCTCCATCTCCTCGTGTCTTTGAGACCTGAAGCTGGTGGCATGCAAGAGCCTAGCTATAATGCTTCTGGTCTTTAACTTAGAGTGACAAAATTGATGTTGCATGGACAACCTAAATCCTGTCATTACCTGTCTTTTGAGTGCTCCACTTCTGAAAACATAAATATTAACATACGTGCTTCTGTAGTTATTCCCCATAGATAATCACTTGTCTCTTATTTGCTGTCAGTTGTTATCTTACGCCGAGAGTAGCAACAGTCCTGGAGTACACAGCACATTTCAAAAATGACTGCCAAAGTGTGCAAACACAGCTGGTTCTTTTACAAAGTGGGTAACTAAGCCACAAAAGTTGAAACCAATTTTTCCAGCGGTGAAGCATCTGAACTGTGGCATCCTCATCCCCATTACACCTCAACCTCAGTTACCCTAAGTGAGGCTCCCTCTGTTAATGCCCCGTGGAGACCCTTGTGTTCGTTGCTACTCGGTAGATACCCAAGTACTGAGGTTGCATTTTCCAGTTTATTTTATGGTTTTGTGTCTTAGAGATTGCCTAGACTGCCATCACAGCCCAGTGCTTGTTGTCCAAGAAACTAATAGGTTATGCTAGCGCTAAAAATGCCAACAGGAACGAGCTTCGGCATGTGTCCTGTAGACCCCTGGAAGGAGTCGATAAGCTTGTCGATAGCTAGGGGAGCAGATAAGTGTCTCCATCTGTACAACATGGGTGGCTGCTGGTGGGGACAGGGCGGCTGAGCTGTTCGGGGCGATGCCTCTGCACGGGTGCCTGCGCTCTTCCAGCGCCCCTTGCAGACCTGCAGCACAGCTCGAGACTTGCAGATCCGGGAGCCTCCCCTGTGGTTGCCAAATACCCAGGCAGAACTAGGAAATGCCTGGTTTTTAGTGATCTGCCTTGATGGCCCAGTAGGAAGGGGGGGGGTCTGGCTCTTGCCACCTGGCTGCAGCCCTGGTGTGCGCTGGTTTGCACTGGCCTGGTGTAGGTTCCTCAGAGGTTGAGGTCACTGGTAGGTGACATCCCACAGGGACAGCCTAAATATGAAAATGTGCTAGGCTGTAAAAACAGATGCAGAGATGCAAAATCATCTGGTTTTGTGGCTTGACATCCGTCGGTCTTGCCCTCTGCCTGCTGTCTTTGTGACAGCCAGCCTTTACACTGCTCTCTTTCTGCTTGTGTCCTAGGTGAATGGTGTCAACGTGGTGAAGGTGGGGCACAAGCAGGTGGTCTCCTTGATCCGGCAAGGGGGGAACCACCTGGTGATGAAGGTTGTTTCCGTCAGCCGCAAGCCAGAATCAGAAGAAGTTGTTCGGAAGAAGGGTAGGTGTGGAGTCTTGTGGTTGTCTGAACAGGGACTTGCGTCGCCTAAATGTGAGCAGGTGTGCAGAAGCCCGTGGGTCTGCGAGGAGGAACCCGGCACGGGTGGACGGCCATGAGGCTGCCGAGCTGCAGCTGGTGAGGAAGGAGGGCACCGCAAGGGGAAGACCTGCCCATCCCAGCACAGAAACCTCCGCACACGCAGCGCTGCCACACCGGGATGTGCCGGCGCCCAGCAGCTGCGGCTGGGAGCTGCACAGGGGGGACGGGGACGGTGGTCAGGCGAAGGGGCTGCAGCAGAGCACTGCCACTGACGCTGGGGAAGCCGGGCACAGCCGGCAGCTGCCGGCCAAGCCTCCTGCAGGTCCCGTCTGCAGCCAGGCTGCAGGACACCAGCAGCTGTGTTCACACACCAGAGCTGCGTGTGCTCAGCAAAGGCTGGAGCCAGCTCCTCCTTGGGAACAGAGCTGCTTCTGGCGCCTGCAGCCCGTTGTGCCAGCGAGAGGCTGTGCTGGAGAGCAGAGACTCCCCCTAAGGGGGGTCGTAGTGGGGGAACTGCCCCTGCTTCAGGGTGCACGGGTGTGTTGTGGTGGGGAACCGGCCCTGCTGTGTGAAGGGGGTTGTGATGGAGAGCTGCCCCGGCTAAGTGTGGGACTGTCAGGGTGCAGAACTGTCCCTGTGGGGATGTGGGGGGTGTCGGGGTGGAAGATGGTGCCTGCAGGAGTGCAGGGGGTGCCAGGGTGGAGGACAGCCCCCGTGGCAGTGGGGGGTGCCAGGGTGGAGCCTGTCCTCTCTCAGGAATGCCGTGGCTGGGAACTGCCCCATGGGCTGGGAGCTCCTGGGGGCACGGCCAGTCCTGGGGCTGCCGGCCATGTGTGGGATTTGCCCTCGCTCAGGGGAGGGCAGGCGGCCGTGGGGCTCCCAGAAGGCTCTGGGCCTTCGCCCCGTCGTCCCCGGGCCCTGAGGGCAGAGCCAAGACCCTCGGCCAGAGGTGGGGCCTGAGGGGGAGTTTGGTGGTGGGCTCATGGGCTCATGGCCAGCGGGACAGGGCGGCCCTTGGGGTAGGGGGCATCCAGCTGAGGAGGGCAGGGGCACATCTGGAGAGCAGCTGGATGGGAGGCAGCCAGCTGTGTACAGGGGGGGCACATCATGGCATACAGCTGTGGAGGGCAGGGGCACATCTGAGGGCAGCCAGCTAGGGAGGCTGGAGGCACATCTGGGAGTAGCTGTCATTGGAGGGCAGGGGCACATCTGGCAGCAGCTGTCTGTGGAGTATAGGACCTCATCCACAGGCAACCAGCTGTGGAAGGCAGGGGCACATCTGGGAGCAGCTGGCAGCATGGGGCAGGCCGTCCCTGTCCGTCCCTGCTCTGGGCTGTGTGCGGGGAGGCAGGCGCTGGGGCAGGAACGTTTTCCAGGGGAGTGCGGCTGGGAGCCTGGCGTGGAGGGACGGGAGCGGGGCGTTCCCAGCACAGCACACGGGGCCTGGAGGAGGGAGGCAGCTCTGCGCGCTGACACTAAGAGCTGTAATTATATTGTCACGGCACAAAAAGCACGAGCTGTGGGAAAGGCTGAGGCTCGGGAATCAGTGCTGGGACTACTGCCAGTGCCACTCGCCGCTTCTCCTGGTGCGTCCAGCCCTGCAGCCGGTGAGCAGCTGCCCATTGCTGCCCGCTGCCCGTGCCCTGAGCCCACAGAGCTGGGCGGCCGCTCTTCCAGCACGGGGTGCGGGGACCAGAGCCAAGTCCCCTCTGCAGGACTCTGGCTGCAGCATGGCTGAGGGGGGGGGCAGACCCCCATCCCCCCCCCCGGCTGGGGCTTGCCTCTTCCTGGGGGTGATGGAGCCCTGTGTGGGACTGGCGCTTTCTGGCTGAATCCGCCCCTGTTGGGGTCTCTGATGCAGGCAACGCCAGCAGAGCCTGAAGCTCCGGTTGCCATGGCAATGCCTGAGCGTTGAATCCAGCATTGTCAGCGAGCGAGCGTGAGGAGGAGGCGGCACCCCAAGTGAAGAGGAAGAGCCTTCAACTCGTCCCCGCTCCGGTGGGCTCATGGCATGCAGTGCCTCCGGGGCAGCCCTGCGGGCCCGCCCAGCTAGGCAGCCCCTCGGGGCAGCGNACGGCCGAGCCGGCAGAGGAGGGTGGGTGGGCTGTGTTTCACTGGGGGATGCGCCGCGCCGAGGCGGGAATGAGAGACTGAGATCAGGCCTGCTGGACTTGTTTCTCCCTCCTACCCTCCACCCATGGTGTGTGCGGAGGGGAAGCAGCCATCAAAGCTGTTTGCTGAGTCCCACAGGCAGGCAGCCAGCTGCCTGAGACAGATTTAATTCGCGAGAGGCTTTCATAGCCATAGCACCTCCGGTAGCTGCAGGGGGGCAGGCGCAGCCCGGGGACATGACTTGGACTCTCTTCTGCTGAGGGCTGTGGGAGCCTGGGCAGCGTGCACGTGCCTGCGGGAGCCACCAGCCCCTCCGCGCCGGGGCCTGCCCCGTGCCCCGGGACTGTGCTACCGAGACCATGAAGAAGTTTGCTTCCACACGCAGCCTCAATAAGATCCTGCAGCAGTGCGACTCCTCATCCCGCGAGTACGAGGAGATCCAGGCTGTGGAGAAGAAGTGGCATCTGCATCTGGCCACTCCTCGTAAGTTCCTGGACAAGAAATGCAAAATGCCGTCTCTCTTCCTTTCAGCTCCACCACCTCCCAAGAGAGCGCCCAGCACCACCCTGACGCTGCGTTCCAAGTCCATGACGGCTGAGCTGGAAGAGCTGGGTAAGCGGCGGCAGGGGCTTGCGCGTGCATGCAGGGGGTGCATGAGGAGCATGCAGGGCCATGGCCGGAGCGGGCAGCACACTCGCCCAACATCCATTTTCCAGAGGGGTGCATGAGCACAAGCACAAGGCGACGCGCGCACCTCCTGTGCTGAAGTGTCCGTCGTGCTTAGCAGCGTGTGGGGCGGGGGGGGCTGAGAGCCCACCGCCACAGGGGTGCAGGAGCCCCCATTAGAGCCAGTCCACCCCTTCAGTGCTGCCTCCCCAGAGAGGCGGCCTGGGGGAAGGACGCTGGATGCCTCCGTGTGCTTGCGGAGAGGCTCGCTGCCCCTGTGCTCCGTCCGTCAGGCACCCTGCTCCTCCCGCACTCTGAACAGCCCCTTGGTGTTATTTTCCTCTCCCTCCAGGCAGATACCACATGCTGCCAGATTAGCTGGCATCCCCATGGGCTGCCCTCCCCCCTTACACACACACATACATATGCACACACGCTCACATGTTCTGCTGTCACTACAGAGCCTACCCACGTTTCCAGATGCTTTGGCATCCCAGCTTGCATCTACATGTTTTCCTATATTCTCTTAAAGCGTCTCCGCACCCACCCTGTCCTCGCTTCCAGGTACCCTGTGCTGAAGACCCTCAGTCTTCCCATCTATTCTGGTGACCTCGTTGAGCCCAGGCCTTCCCAGTGTGCGGGGGCCCCCCCCAGTAGCATCCTACTGGGGGAAGGCTGTAGGGGTGTCGGTGTTCACACACCCTCCGAACAGCAGTCCCATCCCTCTGCACAGAATGATTTTGCCATGGGTACATGCCCATTTTGCCGCACGTTGTCCCCTGTGCACTGCAGAGGCTGTGGGGCAGCTGAGCAGGGCGCTCCGCTGGCGGTGGCAGTGCTGGGGAGGCTGGCTAGCAGAACGGCAGCCGTGCAGCCCTCGCGGCCTGCCACGCACAGGAGGTACGGAGGGACCCGTCCTTCTGGGGTAGCCTTCGGGGCAGCCATGCTCCGACTTGCAGCTCTGGTGCACATGAGGTTGGCTCTGCCGAGACAGGCTGTTCAGGGCTGGCACAGGGCGGGAGTTGGATGTGCTGTGAGCCCCCACTGCGAGCATCAGCAGAGCAAGAGGGAGCTGCTCTCGGCACTGCCTACTGCCCTGGCTCGGGCTTCTGCTGCTTTTTTATTTGTATTTACATTTTTGCTGTGCAAAAATGTGGTGATGTTTACAGATGTGCTTGCTGGCCGTGGCGCAGAGGCTGCGTGTGGCAGACCCCTGTCCTGCCTGGGAGGAGACCCACCTGAGAGGCAGAAGCCTAGGCGGAGACCCCACCACCCCCTCTCTTTTTCAGGGCGTTGAAGGAAGGTCCATGACCTTTCTCGCTCTGCTCTGCTCCTTCTCCTACATGCATGTCCAGGCTTTACAACCCTGCGGGGTTCTCCTGAGAAAATTAGACCTTGAGGGTTCCGGCTCACACTCAAACATAGGTTTGAAGGGACAAATCTCAGCATTTGAGGGTTTGCATCAACTGGTTGATGGCCACTGTGATTTATTTTATGCTGAGCCCACTGCCTTGATTTTCACCCTAGCCTTTTCCCTGCTTCTCCAGACCTTTATTACTAAAGCTGAAGGTGCTGTGTTTGCTAGTAGCCATTAGGAGAGGATTCAGAATAGCCCATTTCTTCCACTTTCTGCTCTTCCCTTTGCACGGATACTGCACAGACCCCAGGGTTCATATGTTTACTCTCGGTTGCTGGTCCTGAAAGCAGTTCCTAGCCGGTGTGATGGGTGCCTGCTTGCACGCACAGGCAGCACGTTGCCTCTGTGAGAACACGTTCCCCAGCTGCATGTGCCCGTCTTTGGTGAACATCACGCCCGAGTCAAAGCCTGGCACGTGTCGTGCAGGCACCTTTGCAGAGGGACAGGCACCACAGCCACGGCACTTGGCCTTGCAAGTGCCAAGTGGGGTGTGGGACAGCACCACGGGATGACCTGCACTCTGGAAACCCACAGCGGTGTGAGGGAAGAGGGCCCCATCTGCATGTGTTTTGACAAGCAGAGCTGCTGGGCTCGAGGGGGAGGGGAGCAAGCTCGTGGAAAGGGAAGTCACGAAAAGCAGACAAATAGCTCTGCCAGAGAATATATTAAAGATGAGTCCTCTAGGTCTCCCTGAGGATTCTGCATCTAGATGCTGCATCTCTTCTACCTGGAGAGGGACTGGGAGCAGCAGCTGCCCGTGTCTCCCAGGAGAGGGATTTGTAGCTGGTAACTGGTCTTAGTCCACGTGTTTTCCAGGAAATTGTAGTGGTTAGTCCCTACTTCCTGTCCTGTGGGTCAGGGATTATGCTGTAGCCAGTCCCACCACACATCCCCAGGGAGCACGGCACAGGGAAAATGGGGGATCATTCCTCCTCCCGCACTTTGTCCTCTAGTGGTTGATCCTCCGGCTTTTACTGCGAAGGGGGAGTTTTAGTGCAGGTCAGCATCCCCACACCTCAGTGGTGTGCAAGTTTAGAGCTCTATCTCCTTTTCTGAGGGGACAGTGGTGTTAGTGAAAGGGACTTTTCTACCTGCAGCTTCTTAAAGGGAGCTTTGTCGGATGGTCCCTGCCCCTTTTTCCCTGAAGCCTGTCCCTGTCCTGCAGAACATCCCACATGCCCATAGCCATATCTTAACGTTTTCTTGCTGCATGTTGTGCCAGTCCCGTTGGAAAAGCAGATTCCCGGCAAGCTGCTAACAAAGCACTCTTGTCCTGCAGTCCTGGTGTTTACTGGATGCAGAGGAAACTGGCTTTGGGAGACGTGCAGACTGCTGTGTCTCCTCAGTGAGCAGGGAGGGATTAAAAGCTTTTAAAAGAGTTTCTCCATGGCTCGGGCATGAAATGCCATCCAGACCTCCTCCTGGTCTTACTTCCTTCTGACATCGCACCTTCCCTCTGCTTTCCTGGTCTGAGTGAAGAGGAGGAGGCTCAGCAGAGGGCTGGTCCCAGCGGTGGGGCTGGCGGAGAGCCTAGCCTGTGTCGGTCCCTGCCCGCCCACGGGGCCAGGACGGGCTCTGGCCTTCCCACGGAGGGGCAGCAGTGCCGAGGAGGATGCACAAGGTGCTGCACCCCCTGCCCTGCCTGACCCTTCATCCCGAGAGCCCCCAGCAAAGCAGGCACACGCTCCCTTGTCAGGGCCTGATCCTGCCAGCATGCTGGGAGGCAGGAGAGCGTGTGGGGAAGAGGCACAGCAGGCAGGCAGTGAGGCTGGAGCTGGGAATGAAAGCAGGAACTGTGCATGCCATTCATGTTGTTTTTTGTTTCTTGATTCCAAGCCTCCATGCGGAGAAGAAAAGGGGGTGAGTGAAACCGCACATCCTGGGGCTCTTCCCTTCCCCGTCAGCCTCCCAGCCGGCACCCAGTCACACCACACAGGCACGCATGGTGCACCCCAAGGGACTGGCCCAGGTCACCATCCCCTAGTTGTCATGGGAAGGCTCAGCACAAAGGGAGCCAGAGCTCTGCGGGTCAGCCTTCTGCCCGGCACCACCGCCGCGGGGAGCAGCCACCATGTACAGCTCTGGCGGGGCAGCAGAAAGGCTGAAATCGGTGCGGTCGTGTTGGGCTCCTGTTGGGCACAGGCAGGAATGCCTGTTTGCCCGCCAGGCCTCTCCAGGTCTGATTTCCCCGCGTGTTGTACTTGCTTTGTGTTTGCTCCACGGTGAAAATGCCTTCCACAGGAATGTCCCCCTCATGTGGGGTCCTAAAGTACAGTCTCCTTCAGCCCCCGGGTCAGGCCTCTGGAGCTCAGTCGGATGAAGTGGCAGACGTGCTCTCTGCAGTGTCCAGCAGTGCAGGTGCTGCCTCTGCTTCTGCCCCTGTGCATGCTGTCCTGCTGCTCCCGGCAGTCCCGCGCCAAGGAAGCACCTGAGGACGTACCTGCGCTGCAGGCAGGGTTTGTGGCAGCTCCAAGGGCATACCTGAGTTAGCTGGGGGAGAGCTAGTTTGGTTATTAATTGTCCAGGCTCCAGGTGGAGAGGGCCACCCACCATGAAGGCCGTGTTATCTGTGCCCAGGCTGGCTGGGGTAAAGCTGGCTGCAGCAGGGCTCCGTACATGACAGTTGCACTACACAGTGTCTGTGTGGACATCGCATGAGGGATGCTACAAAGACAGGAGATTCTTGCACAGGCTGAGAGTCAGTAATGGACAATCCTGAACGGAGCAAGAAGGTTCGTCCCATGCCAGCACACGGCTCTGCAGTTCTCCAGCACAGGCACTGGGTAGAGGGAGGGAGCCTGGAGACCTGACCCCAGTTCTTAGCCTTTCAGAAGCAAAACTCTCTCTGTCCTGGGAGTGTGAAGCTAGAGAACTGCTTCCCAAGGAACAGGAAATGTGGAGGACTAAGTCTTCTGCCATAACAGTGATGACATAGGAAAGAAGCTGAGCAGGGCTTACAAGCGGGAGGTTTCTGAGGGACCTCCCCAGACCTCCTCTGCACAAAGCAAATCTGTCAGTACCCAAAGGTGGAGGCAATGCAGAAGTCCCATGGATCAGACTGATCAGCTGAAGGTCACCATGGTTGTCCTGACATTGAAGACGGCCGTCTCCAAGTGTGTGGTGGAGAGCTCTTGGTGCTTTGGACAGCCAGAGCCATCAGGGTGCACCCATTCCTGGGGGGTCCCTCTTTTCAGGACAGCTCCAGCACTGCCTCATCCCCTGCCCCAGCAGCCTGGAGGCGGGCAGGATCTGCTCCAGGATGCTCTTCCATCTCCTGCAAAGGCATGGCAGATACCAAGTGCAGTTAGTGGGGATGTGTTTCCCTGCGCTCTAATGGCATTATGAGATGGAAAATGGTATAAAGCCAGAGGCAGAGGCAGGTGCAGAGGGCTGAGCATCGCTGTGACTCCTCTCGCAGCACTGGGGTTTCCAAACTAATATCTCTACAGGGCTGCCCAGAGCAGCTTCCAGAGACACCGATGAGGCAGGTTTCCAGCATACGGTCTTCTTTAGAATCAGCCCATGGCCCATCCCCTCCTGAGGCTTGGCTGTTAGAGGTCCACACAGTCACTCAGCAGTGTTTGGCCACAAGGGATGAGCCAGCTCCCTCTGAGCAGGCTGAACAGCCCCGCGCCTCTTGCGGTAAGCACAGCGTGCAAGTCACACGGCCGTGGGGAAGAGGAACCGTGAAGTCCCCCAGAGACAAGGATGGTTGGCTACTGGAGGTCTTGTGCCAAGGAGGTTCAGGAGCTGGCCTGAGCTGTTTCCTTGGAGCAGGTGCAGGTCCTTAGTTCCAGGTCCTTGGTGGACACCTGCCACCAAGGGTGCTGGCCTCAGAGGATATATAAGTCCCCTTGGCAAAGACCACTTGGCATCTGTGTTGATGTAGGGCTTGCTCCTCCACAGGCTGGGCTTCTGAAATGTTTGGGACTCATTTTTAGTTGCTGTAACTCAGGAATGCTGGCTTACAAACTGCCACGCGGACAGCTGCTGTGGCCATGGTGTGCAGAGGTACTGAAGCTGGCCTGTGAGTCATACCAGCCCCAGGCGGGGTTTTGTAGGAATAAAGGCCTGATGGTCAGAGCTCTCCAGGTCGCTCAGGTCACAAGGATCAGCAGCTCCCACACCACAACAGGGACATTTCACAGTCCCAAGTTCAACAGCCAGGCTGGAAAGAGCCCAGAAGTTTACAAGCTTTACCTGAACGCAGGCGGAGCTTGTCAGCCTTACAGGACGAACGCTGCACATGTTCTTCCCTCTCCCTGGGCAATTTAGTGGGACAGTGGATTGGTTGTGCCATGGAAGTAGAGCCATTCAGCCTTGATGAATGCCAAGGCAGGCCCATCAGCTGCAGCACAGCACCATGCCAGCGTGATGGCTGCGCTCCAGTGCCGGCTGACACCATTTATGACATGGAGCTGACAGACTCAACCCTTCCCCAGCTCAGGGAGCTGCAGAAGCAGGGGGCAGCCACACCTGAACGGACCCTGCCCGGGCTGAGCACCAGCCCAGCAGCCTTCGTTAGCTCGGCTCTGCTGGACCCTGTCTGGCTCCACGCAGAGGGAGCTCAGGAGGGGTCAGTGGTGACGGTGGCCAGCATCTGCCTGCTGCCCTTTCTGATGTCCTGAGTTTCAGGATGTTTTACGGCCCCAGACAAAACCCCAGCGGCAGCCGGGGCTGGTGCTGTGTCCGAGTGGGTACACCCTCCTAGCACGAGTGGTGTGAGCGCCGCAGACCGGGGCTGCTCTGCAGGCTGGGGGCGCAGCGAGGGCTGGCCACTCCCCGGAGGACAGACATGGTCGCACGGCCGGGGGCCTGACGGGCCCCACTGCCCTGCGCACCTTGGGCAGGGCAGACCCAGGTCTGTCACCATCAACTGCGAGTCCAGCCCATCAGGCAGGTCTGTAGTGATGAGGCAGGGCCGAGGTCAGGATCTGCCCGGGTGAGGCTAACCAGGGTCGGGTGTAGCCCAGAGATGTGCAGGCAGGCCCACGGTGGCGAGGCAGGGCTGAGGTCAAGCCTGGGAGTCGGTGTGTGGGTCAGGCCCACTGCGGCGGAGGCACGGCCGGGACGGCTCTGCAGGCGGTGCTGCACCCAGGCACTGACAGCCCCGGCCTGCGCCCACCAGAGCTCCCGCGCCCACGGACATGGGGGTGCGTGGGGGCCTGGTTACTCCCGCCAGCGCCGTTGGGGCACATGAGTCCACTTGGGGAGGAAACGTCCCAGTTTGTCCCAAACAGACACTGGAGTGCCACTGGTTGTGCTGGAGCTGGATTGAGTCCTGTGGAGTCCCGTGGACTTCTGCGTTACTTGTGGTCCCTGCGGCACCTGGGTTACCCTTACCTGCCGTTGCGCAGCCGCTGCCCGCACCCAATTAGAATCATAGAATCATTTAGGTTGGAAAAGACCTTTCAGATCGTCGAGTCCAACCGTAAACCTGGCACTGCCAAGTCCACCACTAAACCATGTCCCTAAGTGCCACATCTACACATCTTTTACATACCTCCAGGGATGGTTCCTTGGCAGGGGGGGACTCAGTCTTATTCTGAATATCAAAAATATATCTGGGCAAAAATTTGCTCTTTTAATGTAAGGATTGAGACTTCCTCAAAGCGTGGTGCAGCTAGGAGCAGTCCCCCTGCCTCGGGAGCTGGCAGGTCAGACCCCAGAGGTCAGGCACGCTGGTCGGGCGTGCCTGGGTGGCATGGATGCACCGGGTGCAGCCGGGGTGGGAGAGCGGCATGGCAGTGCCGCTGCGCCGGCCTGTCGTCTGCGGGTCCCCCAGCTGAGCCAGGCCAGTGCCTGCTTGTGCATCACAGCGGGTGGGCGGCTCCAGAAACACCTCCAAAACCTTCGTTAGCCGCTGGCTGGGGAGGAGACAACTGAGCGGCCGCTTCCTCAACTCTATGCTCAACAGCCCTACGAGCCGCTCTCCCTACAGGGACATTTGCTCCCTGCTTAGCCACGCTGCAGGGGATGGGCCTGTCATAGGGGAGCTGCCTCGATACGCCGGCCCCTGCTAACCAGTTTGCTTTTATGTTTGGATTTTCAGAGAAACTGGATGAGATTTTGGCAGCAGCCGAGCCCGCGCTGAGAGCAGACATTGTTGAAGCAGATTCTAGGGCAGCCACTGTGAAGCAACGACCAACAAGCCGGCGCATCACGCCAGCAGAAATCAGTGTGAGAGAGGAGGGCTCGTGGTGGGAGAGGGAAGGGCACATCGTGCTGTGACAAACACTGACTGCTAGCCCTGAGACTCGCGTTGGGGAGTGGGTTTCCCCAGGGGAGTGAAAAGAAAGAGTTTGGGGGGAGATGGAGACACAGAGCAGGAGTCCGGGCAGGTGGTGGAGGAGCTGACCCAGGCTGTTTGGCACTCGCTCACCAGTATGGGATTGCCACAGGGAGGACGTAAGAGTGGATCTGAAGGAGTGTGGAAAGCTGAGCTGGAGAGCTTAGTCTGGCTGCAATTTTCTGGATGTGAAGCTGGAAATTAGGAGGAATCAAAGAAGAGAAAAACGCCATCTCTGAGGGGAAGCATGGATGGAGTAGGAGTGGGGCTGCCAGCTCCAGGCTGTCTGGATTGTGAAAGTGCTGCAGGCAGTGGGAGGCAGCTTCTGGAGCAGGAGGTAAAATGGGACAGGCTGCTTCTGAGCGGAGACTGGCCTGAGCGAAGTCTTCCCACGGGAGGAAGGCTGCTGCTGGAGTCGGCATCACTGTGCCACCCCACCCTGGGCACAAAGCGCCTGAGAGCCGGCAGTGGGAGCAGGCAGGCAGGGGGGAGCAGGCAGGCAGGGGGGAGCAGGCAGGCAAGGAAGAGAGGGCAGGCAGGGAGGAGAGGGCAGGTAGTGGGGAGCAGGCAGGCAGTGGGGAGCAGGCAGGCAGTGGGGAGCAGGCAGGCAGGGGGAAGCAGGCAGGTAGTGGGGAGCAGGCAGGCAGGGGGGAGCAGGCAGGCAGGGGGAAGCAGGCAGGTAGTGGGGAGCAGGCAGACGGGGAAGCAGGCAGGCAGGGAGGAGCAGGCAGGCAGGGGGAAGCAGGCAGGTAGTGGGGAGCAGGCAGGCAGGGAGGAGCAGGCAGGCAGGGGGGAGCAGGCAAGCTGGAGAGAGGGAGGGAGGGTTAACCCTTCAAAGGGTAATAGCACAGGTTTTGGAGACACGCTGGGTGGGGCAGCACGGAAGATGGACTGTTGAAGGTAGAGGTGAGGAAGGGGTCCGTCCTCGTCCCCAGGGAAGCCTCCCCTCCTGGGGCTGTGGCAGTCCCGGCTGCAGGCACAGGGTGGCCGGGACAGGGTCTGGCACTCAGACTGACATGGGGGTAGGGCCCCAGCGTCACCCGCAGTCAGAAGGATCAGGTGGAGTGAGATGACATTTTGTGTCCTTTCAGCTGAGTCTTGTTGATGTCCAGAATGGAAATTTCCTTTTTTCTCTTCCAGTCACTCTTTGAACGCCAGGGTATGGCAGCACACTCGGGGGTCCTTGCGGGAGCTGAGAAGCCCCATGTTTCACTGCGCAAAGGAATTCCACGGACAAAATCTGTAGGTAAGGCAAACTGGGGGGAAATCCCTTCCTAAAGAGGAAAGGTTGTCCCCGTGGAGTGTTAATGCCTGCGTGGGAACTGGGAGGAAAGACTCAGGCCTCTCTATTGGCTTGTAACTAAAGATCTTTGAAGAGTGGATATTTAATGTGATTTCTACTTCAAAGGTTGTATGTGTCCTGAGAAGCCTGTTCTAATGCTGGCACTGGTCCTGCTCTGAGCAGAAGGTTGGACTGGAGACCTCCGGAGGTCCCTTGCTCTCTCAGTCTCTTTAGGGCACTGCCAGGCATAGGGGAATTTCTCCCACCCTCCGTGCTGGCAAATGAGGGTTGGTGGGTGATTTTCTGTTGGACCACGTAGTGGCTGAGCTGGGCATGCAGCGTGCTGAAGACGTGGGTGGTTGAGAGTAAAACCGTGAGCTGTAACTGAGACAATGGAGCAGGTAACTGATTTTTTTCTAAGGAAAAACAGGACAGGGCCTGGAACAGGCACTCATCTATAGGCTATGTCGGGATCTTTAGACCCTGTCCCAAAAGGTTTGCAGTGCAACTAAAGCCAAAAATATGGTGGAGGAGGGAGATGGGAGGACGAGGCAGAGTGAACAAGGGCTGGTGACACAATGCCAGTATGGGGGTCTCATTTTCTTCTCTTGATTTTGTGTATCAGTGGGTTTCATCCGGGTGGTAACACCAAGCCACGGTGTTAGCAAGGTCTGAGGGCTGTGCAGGCCGAAGCTGGGGAGAGCGCGTTATCACTTACGTAGAGGAGCTGAGGGGCGGGAGGAAAGGGGGCAGAGAGAAAGGTGGTGCGCTGTGTGGCAAGTGCTAATTTTAAGTAACCCCAAAGCATCGACTGATAGTAATGGTGATGCCAATACAGATTGTATGTTTAACACACAAAATAAGTGAATAGAAAGTAAATTCTGCTTCACGCTAGAGCTGAGAGCAGCGCAATCCCAGCAAGAATGTAAAAATTAGTTGAAAAATGCAAGGCTTAGTATTCAAAATGTACTTTTTTAATGTACAGAGCCACAGAATTGCTGTGCCTAACGTGCCTCATGTTCGTATTTGTTTGAGAGCAGCTAGTACCTGTAGTCCCATGTGAGATCGGTCTGAGAGTAGTAGATAGCTAGAGATAATCAAATGTGTGTATAATTATCTGAAAAACAAACTAGGAGAGATAATCTTAAAAAAAAAAAGTGGGTGTTTAATGGACTGCCCTGGTGTGTACTTATACACCATGTTGATAATGCTGCTGTCCTGCCATAAAATCTACAGGTAGAAAGCTCCCGTAACTCTGAAGAGCTGAACTAGAACCTGGGGCCGAGCAGATGATGAGATGCAGTGTTGGAAGCGAATGTAGGCATTAATTAGTTGCTCATATGTTGCAATACTGTTAATGTACATAGTAGAAAGGGAGGAGAGCTGACTGCCTTGGTGCCTGGGATCGCCACAGCACCAACCATGACCTTGCTGGAGTAGAAGTAACCAGTTAATTTTCTCATGAAGCTAAAAATGATGAGTAGCACACACAGGATGGGATTCATCTCATGCGGCCTTAGGTGTCAGCAGTGCAGAAATCTCCACCCAAGTGAGGTGTGCAGGAACACTCTATAGTGACCAGAGGGAAATAGGAACTTTTAACATGATTTATCTGATGTCTTGATCTTAGAGGCGAATCCTGCACAAGTGCCCAGTGACTGTAAGTGGTATCTAGTGACTGCTGAGGTGTACGACTACCTGGCAGACAAACATGCAGTGGCCAGTGCTGTCTGAAGTGCATCTTTATTTTGCAAACTATATCCTAGATGTTTGTTTTATGTGTGAGAATGTTTGTGAAAATGCTTCTAAGCAGAAGTTTTTCAAGGTTCAATCAAGCCACAAACAGCTGAAAATCGTATTAAAGGGGATCTATTGTGTAAAATAGCATCTTAACCCAGTAATAGATCATAAACTGGAAAAGTATTCATTAAATATGAAATACTTGCCCATAAGGAGCTCCTTTTTGCTTGTGAAAGCAGAGTCAATGACTCAGGAAGTCCCTCTAAAGCTACACCTCGTTGTGCGACGCTCGTTGTGCAGGTACGCTGAGAAGGATCTCTGCATGCGGACAACTGTGAGAAGAGGGATTCAAAGTTCGCAGGGTTTACAACTCTAAGGTTTGTTGGGTTGTGTGTAGGGTTTATATGCTCATGAGCATAGAGTGTAATGTCCCATGTTCAGCACCTAGAGCATTGAGACCCTGACCGTTGCACGGGGTTCCCAGCCATTACAGCTACACACGCCATGCAACAAGGGGATTAGAAACGCTAGGTTTAATCTGCGTCAGGGAAGATTGAAAGCAGACCTGGAGATGCCCTGTTTCTGAGCAGGAATGGCTGCAGCTGTCACGAGCACAGCATCCAAGCACAACCCGACAATAAATACAGGAAAAAAATCACATGTAGCTCTTAATTATGCTCAATCCAAGAATGGCATGCGTCTGTCTGCACCGAAAGGGAACAATTCCTGTTGAGGAGGGGACAGCAACTTCTTGTTTCCAATTTGCCTGCCACAATACACACCAAAAACAGGGCCTCTTAGAAACCGGCTAATTTTTATGGAATTCCAGATAAGCTAAAATAGAAAACAGCCAAACAGTAGAAATTGGGTTGCAATTGGCTTGTTTTAGAAGTCCTTCTTGAGCTGTCATTTCACACCCACAATGACAGGCTCATACGCTGTACAGTCAGTTGACTTCATGATAAAAATCACTACTAAAAGCAAGGAACTAGATGAAAAATAAGCAGGGGTTGGTTGGTTGGTTTGGTTTTTTGGTGAAGAAATGCTCTGAATTATTTGGTTTAGAGTCCCAAGGACTTGTGACAAAAGATCAAAGCCTTTCATGTTTGCATCTAAAAATTTCTTGAGACAAAGGTAGTTAACCCTCAACTGGCTACAAAGAAAGCAGAATGGAAGAAATATTGCAACAAAAATGTGAAGAAAAGAAATGCATTGCAGTGGGGAGGCTCATAGAAAAGAAAATCTCTGTCAGACTTCCAAGATAGCTACCATGCCATCTGCTCCAGCATCAGAAGTTAAAAACAGTTGAAAGTCTGCAGAACCGTCATGGTACTCGCTAAGTCTCTCCCCTGAGCAAATTCAGGATGATGTAGACGGTGGTTTTGCATGGGTAGAAGTAGCGTGTGTCCCCATGTCAATTAGAAACACGATGGGCTGTAGGCGCTGGCTGTAGGTGGCAGATGCACCTTACTGACTAAGCGTTGTCATTGCTGAGGAAATAAAGGGTGACTTGGTGTTCAAAAAGACATTGAGGATGCCGGGCTCCCCCCTGCTCTGCCAGCTCGGGGGTGAGTGTGCATCCTTACTTGGCTGCGCGAAGGTCTGGCAGGGTGGGGGCAGCTCTGCCACCAGGGCTGGCAGCCCTCCCTGATCCCATTCCAGGACCGTCCTTCCCTGTACAGATCTTGGGTGAACTCCCAGTGCTTTCCCCTCTTCTAAACAGGTTCTCAGGTTCACCCTAGCTGCAATTTAAGCTTTGTGCCATAGCAGCCAGCACAGTACTGTTGTTTCACTGCTCTCTGAAGGGCAGCGGGCTTTCTCCCTCCTCCTGTCAGTTCCGTTGTTGCCTGGAGCTGATGCCAGCCCTGCGCACCTGAGGACGGTGATGCTCACCTGCTTTCCGCTTCTGGACATGAGCGAAGCCGCAGCACTTGGCACCTTTCTGCTCTAGCTCAGGGGTAGCTTTGGGAGCTGCTCTGCCATCCCTGCACAGGGAAAGCAAGGTTGGGAATGGTGGGGTGTGCTCTGGAGAGAGCCACCTCATTAGCTAGCCCAAATTAACGCACAGAGTTAGATTCTCACAGGGATTTAGGCTGTTATGGCAACAGGCCCAAAAGCATTATGGAGAGTTTTTGTGTTTTCCTCTGAGATTAATAATGCATTGAGCACGCTGTGCATTGCAGAGAGGGTTGCCATGAGACTTGTGGCATTGCCAAGCTGCGCTTCGGGCACGCACCCGGGAGCATGATTCTCATTTCAGACCAGTTACTCTGGGAGCTCGGAGACAGGTTTCTTTGCTGGTCCTTGCTGGTTGCTGGAGGCTCCGTTTTGACTCAATCTCTTTATTCCTGCACGCGCCGACCTCTGTAGTTTGTCCTGGTGATGTCTTGTTGCTCTTTGTAGGAAGCGTATGTGCCCCCCTATGAAGAAGACACAGTATATACAGTTTGAAGAGAACTGAGAGGCAAAATCTCAATGGCAGTTAGCAAAGGGACAGGTTGGTTTGTTTGTCATTGAAGTTTAATTTTCCAGTTATGCACATGGAAGATGGACTAGGCACAGACAGAGGTCACGGGCAGCACACAAAGGGTCGTGCCATTTGTGACAGACAAACGCTCTCTTTTGTCAGAGGTCAGCCCCACCTCCACCATCCCTCTGGAGAACATGGAATAGTTCACAAGGTTTCATGTTCATCTGGCAGCCCATAGGTGTGTAGATGAGGTCTGGAGCAGGCGGGAGCGCTCGGTCGCTGGCAGCAGGGTGTGCCAGGAAACAGAGCGTTGATGCCGTGCGTGATCCTGCGACGCAGGGGAATAGCAAACAGCAAGTCGGTCATTGCTAGGTTGAGATCTGAGAGAATGAAAGGACAGTCTAGTTCAGGTGCTACAAATTTAAAGGAACTGCCTTCCCCCGGTGTCATGCTGTGTGTTAGGGCCTGGCTGAGGCTCATCACTGGAGACATTTTGTGTCTGCTGCTGATGGCCTGTTCTGTGGGCGCGCACGTTGGTGGAGAGGTGCTCTGCTCTTTCTTGGGTACCTCCGAGTTGTGTAGAAGGGCTCCAAATGCTGCGGGAGTTGGTCAGGCTCCTTCTCCTGCAGACTGCCCGTCCCCTGGGCCGAGGTCTGCCCATTGCCTGACACAGCATTTAGCAACAGACAAGTGTTAAGATAGAAGTGAAAAATGAACACATGTACGACAACTAATTAACTGTTAACATTTCAGTCAGTAGGAGTGGAGTTGGATAAAAGAGAGCCATGCTTTCAGCTACCAGTATTTTAGATAAACTCAAATAGATTCTCTCTCCATTTCAAGTTAAAAACTGCCAGGATGGTTTCACTGGCCTTGTAGCTGGTCCCTCACCTTTTAGGAGGACCCTCGTCCTCGGCACTGCTTTCACCAGGGGACTTCTGTATGGCTGTATGCTCATTGCCTCTGCAGGGGTCTGTGCAGGGTCCAGCCTGCTCTGCAAGGATTGAACGCAATTCATAAGTTCAATACTTAATCAAGGCATCAGGTTTCAAGCCTGCTCCCAAGGGATTACTGGTTGCTTTTGTTCAACTTCAGAGACTCCCTGAGCAGAACTATATCCTGCATAGACAGTAAATAAAACTCAGCAATTATTAGTCTCATGCTTAACTATAAAGAGATGCTTCTCCGTACTAAGGGAGAGGTTTCATTTTGCCTGTGTGATCACATTTAAACATCAGTGAGGAGTTTGTTTCTATCACGAAGACTGTATTTTACAAAATTTGCTGTCACGGTAGGAATAGGTAGTGAAAGATTTAAATAAGAGAAGATAGTAACACAGCAACACAATTCAAAGACAGCCTTGTAAAAGGTCTTTACAGACCAGATGGGCATCAAATTAAACTGATAGGTGGAGTTTCAAAAGAAAGAAAAGAAGGTAAATCTGCACCTGGTGCTGATAAGCCGCAGAGCTCGCTGCTGCAGGATATTGGGAGTGCAAGAAATTTGCATGAGCTCAAAGAGCACTGCCAAGTGTCTGGAAGAAGAAAGTCCGCCAAGGGTTAAACACAAAGGCAGTCTGACTCAGCCAGCTCTTGATCAGCAAATTGCTGGAAGCTGACAGAGTATTTGGGAGGGGTGAAGCAGCGCTGCATGCTTGCTGTGTTCTTATATGCTTCCTCAGGCAATTATTATTGGCCGCTGCCAGGCAGCACACTGGGCTAGATGTGCCTTTGATCTGCAAGACTGGAGGAGAGACAGAGAAGTGAGTATCGAGGCAGTGTCGTCAACAGAATATAGGGAGTGAGCAAGCTGCACAGAGAGGAGGAGAGGCAGATGAGTAAATGGATGTAGTTGTTTATGCAGGACTCGGATGGCAAGCATGCAGATACAGCGAGTAGAGGAGCTGTGTCAGAATGGTGAGTTGCAGGTAGTGAAGAAAGCACCTGCCAAGAATTTGCTTTCCTCCCGCCTCTCCCGTCAGTGATCTCTCCTGAGTGTTGATTTGCTTGCTGAGGAGCAATAGGAGATGTTAGTTTTCACAGGGAACAGACATTATTCCTGCTGTTCCAAGGAGCAGGGTTGTAGAGACAGTCAGCTTGGGAACCAGAACTGGAATGAAGCCACTCTTCTTCTGTCATAGGATCAAAGGATAAATCAGGTTGGAAGGAGGAGGCCTCTAGTCCAACCTCCAGCTCAAAGCAGGGTCAGCTATGAGATCAGATCACGTTGCTCAGGGTTTTATCCATTCTGGTCTCAAAAACCTCCAAGGGTGGAGACTGCACACCCTTTCTGGGCAGCCTGTTCCGCTGCTTGACTGTCCTCATCACAAAATTTCTCCTTTTATGCAGCTAGAACCTCTCATTTCAGTTCTGCCCATTGTCTCTTGTCCTCCCACCATGTATCACTGTGAAAAGCCTGGCTTTATCTTCTTGATAACCTCCTCGTAGGTACCAGAAGGCTGCTGTTAGGTCCCCTCAAAAGCCATTCCTTCTGCAGGCTGAACAAGCCCAGCCCTCTCAGCCTCTCCAGACAGAGCAGGAGCTCCAGCCCTGACCGTCTTGGTGGCTCTCCACTGAACTCCCTTCAGTTTGTTGATGTATTTCTTGTATTGGGGACCCCAAAACTGGATGCAGTATTGTAAGTGTTGTCTCATGAGCGGGAGTGAGAGGGATAACCTCTTTGCTTTGCGTTTGCTTCTGTTCACGCAGCCCAGGACGCTGTTGGCCTTTGCTGCTGAGGCGCAGGGCCAGCCCATGTTCACCTCACTGCATCCCAAGCCCCCCAAGTTCTTTTCCACAGAGTTGCTTCCCAGCCAGCCAATCCTCAGCCTGTCCAGTTGCAAGGCGTTCTTCCTTCTCAGGTGTGGGACTTTGCATCTGTCCTTGTTGAAATTTGTGGAGTTCCTGCCAGCCCATTCCTCCTAGCCTGTCTAGGCCCTTTTGAGATGTCTAGCTGGTCACTGAACTTGGTGGTGCTCCAGATACCATTTTCCACAGTACTCCCCTCCTCATTTAAGAAAAAAATGGAGGAGAGATGGTTAAAGCAGAGAAAAATAACAAGTGGGAAACAGAGAGAATAAAATGAGTAACTGTAGAAGCAGCTACATAAAATAAAACAAAAACTAATACCCACACCATGAATACATTTAGATTATCTAACTGTCCCCTTCACCCTTCCCTCACTTAAAATACTTTGTTTTTAACATATTAAAAAGATCTTCACAGCAGGGTCTGTGAGCTCACAGGTAGAATGGGGGCTACCACACCTACAACTGCTCACAGTCGACAGCCAGTGACTGTTGGTAGTCAGTGTCTCCTCTGGCCTGGCAGCCGCTTGGCCAGTCTGCTCTTCGCAGGTTTGGAAATTTGAGAAAGATGAACCAGCTTTCCAGTTTTATTTCCTGAAATAGCTCTGTACTCAACACACTAGTACCTGTCTACAGGATGGTCAGCATATCCCTAAGACAAGCTCTAATGGCACTAGACCATGTTCTGTAACAGTCTGGGCATGGTAACAGAGCTCAGCGCTGCATAAATTTCCTTGTTTCAACTCTTGGCCATTCCCAGGTGAGAAGTAAAAATAAGCATAAAGGCATGACTTTTTTTTGGATCTTCATGCTGTTAAGAGCATGACAATGTCTATAGTGAATCAAACCATGGCTCCATCTAGTGCAGGATCCTGTCTTAAACATTGCCCTTAAGCAGATGCCTGGGGAAGCATGAAAACACGGCAAGGATATGGTATTTCTCCTGAATACTCACCCAGGCAGCTACTGGCTTCAGTTTAGAGGTTTCTATGCACATAATAGCCCACAAAAAGTGCATCCTCCATGGCTTTGTCCAGTCTCTCTTTGAACTTGTTTCATGCTTTCAGTTCATTATGCTACCTTGGTATTAAAAATACCCAAACTGTGTTCAGCAAAAATAGCATGGCTTTGAACACAGTGATAGTCTGATCAATGTGATGAGATGTAAAGTTCAATGCTCACTGGCCAAAATATTCCCCTTTTCCCCCAGCAGACTCTGCATCTGCAGGCATTTGGTGAAATTGCTAACGTAATACAAGGCACAGTTGCCAAAGCGCTTTGAATGCTCGTGGACATTACAGAAAAAGCATTAGAGCCAAAAAAGCAGGTGGTCACTGTGCTGCTGTGCCAAGACGTGGCTTTCTGCCACCTTGAGCATTCTCTCAGGAGCAATTTGAAACCTTGAAAACAGCTGGACTGAAAAGCAGGAGGTATGGCAAGTAAGTGATAAGCATAGCAAAGCAGGACTTGGTGAAGAGGGGCAGGCTCATGCAGAGGACTCAAGCAAGCTAGGCTGGTTAACTAGCATCCATGCAAGTGCTGCACCGTACTTGATATATTGATGGATTTTTCCTCCTATTACTTTACTTAGCAAGATTCTCATACTCTTTCACTGAGTATTACAAGTACCTGAAAAAGCTATTGCTGTGCACCCAGGTAGTAAGTTACTAGTAAGAATGGCAGAATCTGGCTTCCTTGGGTACTTCCAATTCTTGAAATACATAACTTAAGTTTCTGCTAGACCCTGCTTCTGAATTCAGTCTAGCACATTGAAGCATATGTAACCCCTCAGGGGAAAGGGGGGAAGTGTGACACGAGAACAGCGAGCGGGAGAGTGCGAGAACCCGCACATGGGAGACGGCACTGTTTGCTGTGAGTTGCACAACCTGGTTGCACTCAGCTGTCTCACACATCAGCAGTTGGGTGTCGGGAGGTTTGATTGAGCAAGTGTTCAATTCTGGCACTGTTGCGTTGGTCTGGAGAGTGTTCAGCCTGGTTGGAAAGTGATGGGCACAACTGTCTGATGGATTTAAAACAATGATGCAAGACATTGTGAGAGTCTGTGGCCGCCCTTCTGTGCCACGTGAACATGAGAAAAGGGGCCAAACTGCAAATGCTTGCACCAAGCAAATCAAAGATGAAGTGGAAAGTCACCTCAGAAAGAAAGTGGGGTGGGGGGAAGAAAGGGATGTCATATATCCAATTTGTGGCAACTGTCGCGCTCAGGATTCTCTAGAGACACCCTCTCTGACTTCGCTGTTCTTCTTGCTTTCCAGGTGAAGACGAGAAACTTGCTGCTTCTTTGCTAGATGGAAAGTTTCCCCGGAGCACATCGATGCAAGACACTGTTAGGGAAGGACATGGGATTCCACCACCACCTCAAACGGCCCCACCCCCACCTCCTTCTCCTTATTACTTTGACACAGGCCCCCCTCCATCCTTCTCGCCACCTCCACCCCCAGGAAGAGCTTACGATACCATAAGATCAAGCTTTAAGCCAAGCCTGGAGGCTAAACTCCATGGACTCCCGCAGGTCATTAGCGCAGCTGAGATGTATGATCAGGCAAGGACTTCCATTCCTTACCCTGAAAGGCAGAAGAGGGCCCGATCCATGATAATCCTACAGGATTCCTCCCATCTTCCCGTGGAGCCAACAGAGATCCCCCGGCCTGGCCCATCTGCAACCCCTCCAGAGAAGCTGAAGAGGAAGGGGAGAGTGATTGACAACCCTTATGCCAACATGGGTCAGTTCAATGTCAGCCTGTTTGCTCCCACCAAGCCACAGAGGAAGAAGAGTCCTCTTGTTAAGCAGTTACAAGTGGAGGATGCACAGGAGAGAGCAGCACTGTCCATCACCGGAGGCTTTACAAGGGAGCCCTCTCCCACCCGCAGGAGCCATCGCCTGAGTGGAGTGGAATATCAGCACCACACCGGCATTGCTCAGGTTGAAGCCACAAGCATCCCCTTTGCCACTGCCATCGCTGGAGTCATGAAGGACAGAGACCGTCGTCTGGATGAGAGGCGGAAATCCACTGTCTTCCTCTCGGTTGGGGCCATTGAAGGAAGCCCCCCCAGCAGCGACATGCCATCCTTGCAGCAGTCCAGGTCTATTGATGAGCGGCTGTTAGGAAGCCGAGATGTACTACTGCCTTCCCCTGTCTCAGCTTTAAAGCCATTAATTAGCAGCTCATCCTCAACGTTCATCCACCCCCTAACAGGAAAGCCCTTGGATCCAAACTCGCCACTGGCGCTTGCGCTGGCCGCAAGGGAACGGGCCCTTTCAACTCAAGTCCCATCCCGGTCGCCCACCCCGATCCACAGCCCAGACTCAGACAGAGCAGCACCCCTGTTTGTGGACATCCAAACCAAAGAACCAGAGAGGGGGGAGTTGGAGAGCTTAGTGTCCCCTGTGTACTCACCTGGAGGCAAAGGGGCAATTGCAACGGACTCTGGGACTTTGGCCCCTACTAAGAGCCAGTGGGGGACTCCGTCCACACTGAGAAAAGAAACTGAGGCAAGAGCAGAAACACCTGGGAAGGAGGAGAAGAAACAAGAAGACAAGAAGTCCATGATTATTAGCATAGTGGATACATCACAGCAGAAGACTGCTGGCCTCATCATGGTTCATGCCACAAGTAACGGCCAAGACGAGATAGGACTTGAGATAAAAGAAGAGAAACCAACTGTCCCTGAAGCATGCACAGAGCCAGCAGAGTCCCCCAAAGCAGAGACCCAGCCCAGTCCTGTGGGAAAGCCTCCAGTCAGTCCAGCCTCAGACAAGACGTTGGGACAAGGGAGTTCGGAGGAAGAAGTGGAGCCCTACACGGTTACCCTCCCACCAGCTCAGTTGTCTTCAAGTGACGAAGAGACCAGGGAGGAGCTGGCCAAGATAGGGCTGGTGCCTCCACCAGATGAGTTTGCAAACGGGGTACTGGTCACCACCCCTGGCACACCAGTCAGCCACCTGGCTACGCCTAGCACGCCATCCATACCAGCGGCAGCAGTAGCACCTTCTACCACTGGCGGAACACCCTCAGGGAAGCCCTCTGATGCCCCCGTAGCCCCAGAGTCTGCTGCAGACTCGGGAGTGGAAGAGGTGGACACCAGAAGTTCAAGTGACCATCACCTGGAGACCACAAGCACCATCTCTACGGTCTCTAGCATGTCTACGTTGTCCTCAGAAAGCGGGGAGCCTACTGACACATACACTTCCTTTGCGGATGGACAAACTTTTATACTCGAGAAGCCACCAGTGCCTCCAAAGCCAAAACTCAAGTCCCAGCTCAGCAAGGGGCCAGTTACTTTCAGGGACCCACTTTTGAAGCAGTCTTCGGACAGCGAGCTCATCTCCCAGCAACATGCGGCCACTCTGGCATCAGCCAGCATTGGCCGGCCACGCTACCTCTTTCAGAGAAGGTCCAAGCTATGGGGGGACCCCATGGAGAGCAGGCCAATCCATGGGGCTGATGATGACAAGCCAACTGTGATCAGTGAGCTAAGTTCCCGACTACAGCAACTGAATAAGGATACACGATCACTGGGGGAGGAACCAGCCGGGTCCACGTTAGATCCCGGGAAGAAGTCACCTGTGGTCGCGGCACGGTAAGATGCTGGTCGCTGGCCAGGGGAGGGGGTGGGTGCAGGGCTTAGGCACCCAGGGGGACGGGGAGGTGCATAAGCAGAGTGTAACTGCCGAGTAATCCAGGGCGTGTTTTGAGGGGCATTTCAGAGATGTCAGGTCTTCTCAGCTGCACGGGGAGAGACAATGCTGAGACATGCTTTCCAGAAGTTGGTGTGATTTGTTCATGGCTCCTCTATGCACCGCACACGTAGCAAGCTCGCACTGTTGCTTTTTCCCTTTAAATTGCCTTCCTGTTGTTTCATGTTCCTCCTCTGTCTCGATGCTATTGTTAAGCTGCTGTATTTAGTCATGGGTTTCACTTCTAAATGTTTGCTCCTGAACAATTAATAACAATGTGTGTTTCTCTAGTGCTTTTCATTTCAAAGGATCTCCAAATGTTGTCAGACTACGTATTAGAGCTCTGGTCAGTCACTGCTGAGCGGGAGCCGTCACAAGGGTGGTCTGTGACAGCCCTTAGAAAGGACACAGCAGCACCACCCCAACCTTTGTTCACTGAGGCAGAGCTCGGCACTGTTTCTGGAACAAGCCAGCTCTGGTGACCTGCAGGGAGGTGTTTTGGGGTGTTACGCGTGGCTCCGGCAGGGGGGTGCAGCTGGACACCCCTTGCGTGGGCGCTCACAGCGGCCATATCCTGCTGAGCGCAGCACTGGGTCACACACGTCTCCATGCCGGTGGGCCGGCCGCTGGCTCAGAGGTATCTACACAGTGCCTAAGCGTGATAGATCCTCTCACCCCTTATTCTCCTCCTCCACGCACAGACCTGTGCGGAGCCCGGCCGGCCCAGGCGATCTGAAAGGGCACAGCAGAGGGACCCCCAGGACACGCAGGAGCCTCTTTGTCTTACAAAGTCATACTCAGGCTCCCTCATCCCTCACGGCACTCAGGAGACACCGGTTCTCTCTCCCATGCTGGAGCTGTGACCATCACGCTCCCCAGCAGCACAGACCTCTCCGTGTCCCTCGCGCTGCCCTGCGCTGCTCTCCTGTCCGGTGTGCCCTCCGTGCCAGGCCACCCACCAACCTGCCAGCACCCGGCGGTTGTTCTGACCTGCTGCCCCCGTGGCAGCAGCGGCCCCTTGGCCCCACGCTTTCACCCCAAGATTCCCACCTAACTGTAAAACTAAACTAAACCAAAAAACCGCTACATTAGAGCCTTGAGAGCGAGATCACCAAATGAGATTTGAGAGCGAACCCTTACAAGGCTTTGAAATTTGAAGTTACAGCAGGAAGTGACCCAGAATCTCTGGCCTCACTCTACCCTTTCAGGATGCAGCCACACAACACCTCCCACAGTAGCAAAGCCACAGTAAGCAGGTCCCACCGGCAACACCGGTGGGTGGTTGCTGGGGGTCAGCGAGGTGCCAGTTCAGCAGTGAGCTCTGAGCTAAGGGGAACCCTTCTTTTGGAAGGGTTTTTCTAACCAGATCATTACAGTGATGGGTTACAAGTCCATGTGGTGCTAGTACAGCTGGTGATGCTTCAAGCTGTGGCATGGGGGACAAAGTGTCCTATCCTGACATACCCCCACGGGTGTGTTCATGTAGCTCCATCCTTCAGCTGTGCCTGTGTTGGCGCTGCCAGCCTGGGTGCACTGGTGATCCACCTCTCGGTAGGTACCAAACTTGTAGTTACGACTGCAGTGTGGAATAAGATCTCTGGATCTTGCCCTGCTACGTTGTTCTATCTCCCTGGATTCGGCCCCAAATGCACGTTACGGCCATTCCGTGGAGACCAGTGTCTCACACGTGGTCCCTTCTCCCTGCACTGCTTAGTCGGGAACCACGGGGTCCTGTGCTGAATGCACTGAGTTTAATTGCATTTGGGGACCCTTCTGAAATCAGGCACGCCATGCCTCGTATTCCTAAAAAGTGCTGACTGTGCATATCTTCAGTGATGCTAGAGAACTTGGACATTACCAGGTTTTAATGGCAACCAGGCGTGGCATCTCAAACAGCTTACCCATGCCAGACATTGGCCCTTCGCTGAGACCTGGTTTGGGGCCCAGCTGGCCCTCCTGCACCCAGGGTTGGTGGAGGGGCTGCTGGGTCCTCTGCCTTCAGCCCCCTTTGGTCTCCCAGACCCAGCAGCGAAAAGCACCTGTGACTCCACGTGGTGACAGAACTCAGCCACCCCGCTGCCTGTCCTCTTTCCTTCCCTCACCTCCCATGTCCGTCCAGATCACCATGTACGGCTGATCTGCTGTTCCTCATGCAGCCTCCCGGCAGAGATGTGCAAGTACCCTCCATTTCTAGAGGATACCCCTTGTCCATCCTCTGCCTCTCTTTAACCCCTCCTGTCCTCCACCGCTGCTTCCCTTTGATTCCTGTGCTTCCAGTAGGCAGTGTGCTTCCCTCGCCCCCGTCTCTCCCAGGAGCAGCAGACCCTGCCTGAGCTCCCACCCCATCACATGATACTGCTGCATATCACCTTCTGTAGAGAGCCCGTCCTCCTACACTGGGGAGGTGCAGTCCATCCTCTTCCCGTTACCCACCCTGCCACCAAGTGTTTGGCACTTTCAGCTGTCCTGCGGAGTTAAATGTTCTCATTCCTTTTTCTGAAAGTCATGGCCTTTCATCTCTGAAATTTTTATGCTCCCGGTTGATGTCAAAGACTTGAAATATTTCCCAGGAAGTCAGCTGTAAATAGAATATTTAATGCCGTCGGCCACTCTCCATTGTGAAAATTCCTCTCTTTTATGAAATTGCTGTAAATTCAGAAAATAATGTAAAGAGCAGTTAGATAAGCTTAGATGACCCATTTCAGGACACCTTTTCCAGTCCCTGGGCCTCTCCGGAGAATGACGGTATTACCTAAACCTCCCACAACAGCCACTCCTAAACACAGCAGTGCTGGTAAGGAGGAGTGAGGTGGGACCATGCTGGCGTGATTGCCGCTGCCAGCAGGGATGGCCCTTGAGCATCCCCTCAGGGGCTGAAGGGTGCTGCACCCCTTTAGCCAGGCTTTGTGAAAGCCCAGGTGATGCTGCAGCCAGAGCCCATTTGAGCCCCTCCACAGGGCATTTGGAGGACTAAAGGGCTGTGGCCTGGCTTGAGCTGTGGCTTTTTCTGTCATTCTTACATCTAGCTCTGCTCCAGAAAGGGTTGTGAGCCAAACTGAAGCTCTTTCCTAGAGCCAGAGGTGCCCTGGAGTTCCACAGGACTCGGGGACGATGAGGTGCCGTTGCAGGAGCCATCCACAAGCTGCCAGTGCCCCTCCAGGAGCTGCTGAAGCAGGTAGAGCAGCTTTCCTGTGGTGGCCGGTTTCATTACTGGAGTTTCTTTCTAAGCACATTAAATTCTGAATTTACAGTAGTTACATCTAAGAGCAGGTAACTTCTCTTTGCACGTGGTGGCTGTAGAGCAGGCCCTGGTGCATTTCTCTTGCAGAGGTCTGTGAGGGTCCTGGCTGGGGACCCCAGGAACAGAAGACACAAACTGCTTTCTCCATAACTCTAACTCTGGCTGTATCTCCTTCCAAGACGGTCTTCCACAGGAGGACGTTTGACAAGAGGGACTGAGAAAGAGGCCAAGAAATACTGAGAATGAGAACATAAGGTCAGAGTTAAGGCAATCGATAGAGACGATATTTATTCCATCCTCCCTGCTCCTGGGGCCCTGCGTGACCGGCCAGGGCTGAGCATGGTGAGGGAAGCTCTGCTGTGCCCATGCACTGCGTGCTGTCAAAGGAAGGTTCTGCTCCTGAAGCAGTAGTGTGCCCGCTTGCTGAGATACAGCCTTCTGCGCAGTCCTCACCAAGACGCCGTAGTTCGGCGGTAACAGTGACAGCAGAGCAGAGTGGCAACTTCCATTCATACTGTCCCATGGGAATAAGCGATGACCCTTGAGCTGGGGACACACGAACTTTGCTCCGCTGGGAGCTACCCTGACCATTACTTTGACATAGCGTGTCTCTGAAGGCTGACATGAGGCCAGCAGCAGCTATCTTCATGTTTAACATGAATGGGATCCTTGAAGATCCGGTGTCCCAACACGCAGTGGCCTTTGCTAAGCTGAGCTGCAGGAGAGTGACCAGACCTCTTGGCGTCTCTCTGACTTGAACTTCCCAGCCACCCCCGGACAGAGCTCATGCAGCAGCAGATGCCGAGCAGTCGTTCCACTGAGCAGGAGCAGTGCGAGGACCCCGCAGCTCAGAGCTGCCACTGAACGCTGAAATGGATTCATTGTGTGACATCCATTACCACAATAAAGCTGACGCTAACTAATGAGAGGTGTACGTTTCTGATTAGTGATCCAGTGAGTCATAGCTAGCAATGCAAATGCCAGCTGAAGAACTGCATTAGTACCAGAGGCTGAACTCATGCGCTTCAGGGTGACTCACGCGTTAAATGTGCAACGTTAAACCCTGTGTCGAGATGGCATTCTTGTGCAGTGTCCCCTTGTCCTGTGACTGGCCACGGCCATCCAGCCTCATCAGGCTTGTGTCATTCCTCATTGTGCATAGTCACACTCGGATCTCAACCTCCCACCTCTGCTGATGGGTTGGTGTGATGCTGATCGGCCAGCCCTTAAAGCTAAACGTGAGCTCATGTTGACTCAAGCCAGAAGCATCTGAAGTGTCAACATGGTTCCAGTTTGAGGCTCCAGCTAATGCAGCCAAGAACCTGGGTTAGAGGGTGCTTTGCAAAGGGGTTTGTTTGTTTGTTTGTTTGCTTGCTTGCTTGTTTTTCTTTAAGCAACAGCCAAACATGCCAAATGTATCATGTGAAGCAGAATTTTAGATGCAAAACTGAGTTTTTCAGGTGCTGTTCCGGAAACCCACAACTGCTTTGTATTTCTACAGATCTGAAAGAGAGAGAGAAGAAAAATAAGCCCTTTAGGCATTTAGCTCCTAGGGTAAAGCTACCTCTTTCTATATAAACTCATCAATTAATTCTGTTTCAGTTAAATGGTGTAACATTTCTGGTGCAAGCTTTCAGCCGCTGCAGATACAACCCCCTGTTTCCTTGTAGGCTTTTTGTCTCTTCATGGTGTCTAAACTCATGCACAAAGCAGAGCTGAGCTTTCTTTCCACAGTCAAGGGAATTGTCCGTGGAGAGCTGATGAAAAGCTGGAGATTGGCATTGATGAGGCCAGCTGAGATCTGTGCTTCTCAGCGCCTTCCCTAGAGGGAGTTTGGGGCATACGGGAAGTTATTTGTACTGCATTGAGGTTTGGACAGGAGGTGGCCTTCCAGCTGAGCAGCAGAGTCCTGGGCAGGGTGCCAGCAGCAGCCCCCAGCCTCGGTGTGCCAGGAGGCTGAAGCCCCTCGGCAGGCGACAGCCGCGTCCTTTGGTGACGTCAAGCAGGGCGTCCCTGCAGCCCTGGCTGGAACAGCCAGGCTGCTAACAGCCACAAAGCCTGTGGCTTCGGGAGACGTGAGTCCCAGCTGGTGCTCGCAGCAGCATGCTGTCCTGCGAGCCTCCGCGATCCCCTGGGCACCCCACCTTTCCTCACGTGTCGGGTGCAGCCACCGAAGAGGAAGGCAAACCACCAGTCCTATGACGGAGGCTTGGCAGGTCTCCAGCTGCTTTCCTGCAGCAGCTGGACTTAAAGATGCTTAATGCATCTCTGTAGGTAACTGTAAAAATGCATCCTTCGCTCCATGGACTCCCCTTTCCGTGGGAGGAGGCTTCTGCTCGTGGAGGCGTACTGCAGCAGGGCCACCGGCACTGCAGCGGGGGCTCCTTGGCGGCAGGGGGGCTCGCCACGTGTTCTGCTGGCAGCTCAGAGCGGTGCGCCGGAGGATGCTCTTCCCTCCTGGTTGCCATGGCATTTTCCCAGCGTTCACCGCAGGATGTCAGGCTGAGGATGGGGCACTCCAGAGCCCGGTCTGCCTCTGCGGGTTTTCCACGTAGACACGGCTCTGCAGGCAGCAAGGGAGTGGGAAAGCACGGGCTGTTTAGAGGTATGCTGATGGAGGTTGGGTGTTTGGAAAAAACGGCAAGAGTTTCTAGAGGGTGCTGTGAAAATGAGAGAGCACCTACTGCAGGGAAACGCTCCCCTCGATCCGAGGTGATGCCCCAATCTGACGCCAGCTCAATGCTTCCTGCCACTGGTGGCCAGGGGGGGTCTGTTTTTGACGTTGACATGCATTGCCTACAAGGAGACAGGGGCATTGTGGGTAGCAAGTCTCAGCATGTGTCCGTGTCACAGCAAGCACAGCTGGCTTCATCTCATCTGGTCACTAACATCTACTAATCACAGCTCATCCACTCATCCCTCCGAGTGAGTAGAAGAGCAAACCGTGACTCTGCCTCATGCTGGTCCAGGGCGAGACTTGGGAAGAGCAGTGAGGGGTTGTCTAGACCTCGGTGAGAAGAGCTCTGGGTCCCACCGAGACTGCATCAGTGCCGAAGTGGCCCGAAAGAGGGAAGACTTAAAGCCTGAAGGGTCCACTCGTTGCTGAGTCTAGCTCCAGGAAGGTCTCACAATGCGGTTGTTTTATCACCCAAGCGCAGGAGAAGAGCTGTAAGGGCTGTTCCTTTCAAGGCTTTAGCAGACTAGAAGTAGAAGTCACAGAAAAAGGGCTTTTCCTCTTGCATGGAGAAATATGAAGGGACCCATTCAAATTTCAGTTCTTTTGTCAACAACGAAGAGGCAAAGCAACTGCATGGGAAGAGGCCTGCCTGCTACCTTGGAGCAGTTCTGCAGGCAATCATCTGCCATGGTTGCACACACTCTCCAGTGAGAGCTTAGGAAGAGATTGGCTTGGAGAGTCCCAGGGGTGGCACACGAGGAGACATAGCCTCCTATGGATACTAGCCCTAAATTTCCTTTTCCTACAAAGAGATCAGAGGATGACAAAACAGGGTTGCTGCAACGAGAGATGTAACGTTTAGTTAAGGCGTAAGCAGATCTTACGTCCGTAATGCTCTGGCCCGACCAGAACCTCGCTGTTGTAAATGTTTACTGACACCCAGGTTTACTCCCGATTCTCCCTGTTCCTCAACGGAGCACGGGCTCATGGCTGAAAGACTCACAGTCCAGTTACAGCACCATCTGCAAAATTGCCCAAGAAAAACCATAGCTGGAGGCCGAGACCCTCTTGTACGGAGAAGCATGAGAGGGAGAGCGTCCAAAGTGTGTTTAGAAGTCCTCTTGCTCTTCTACATCACTCCTCGAGCGTAGCAGGTTGGTCATCATGACACAGCCAGGACACCGTCCCTGGCGGTGCCTGGCATTCCCCAGGGGATAACCACGCGTCCCTCTCGGCTGGCCAGCCTGCCCTGGGGCTGCCCAAATGCCTCCGCTGCGAGCTGCGCAGCACTGGGCTAGATCCTCTACCTGAAGCAGTGCAGTCTTCACTTGACCCTGCTATTAGTGACCCGCAGCAGCTACCCAACAGTGCTTTCCACCTGCAGTCCCCTGTTTGGCCAAGCAAACCCTGCCGGCAGCAGTGCAGCTCCCGACTGAGGCAGCCATGCTCTCTGCACAGCTCCTGGCCATTTCCTCCCATTCCGTGTGCAGCCACTTCACCTGCAGAAAAGGGATAAAAGTCTGAATGAAAGCAGTGATCATCTGATGTTTGTAGCCACTGTGCCAAATCGAACCATTGCTGACAGCCTGATACAGCACTGCAGATCAGGGAGATGAGGAGTTGCTGCTTGGAGGGGGGAGCAGGGGGGCGCGTCATCTAAGTGAGACGAGGCCTCTTGCTCCCTCCCGATAGCCACAGCTGAGGGATTTGTGATGCACAAGAAGGTGGTTTAGAAAACTCAGTAGAGCAGCCCGGCACCCCGGCAGTGGGTGCAAGGTCTCTCTTGCCCCTGCGAGGAGCTGCGACAACTCCCTCCTGCTCACTGGAGAGCAAATGTTGAATTTTCCCCTGCCAGCCCAGGGAAAGTCCTTTGGCACAGCACAGACTTCAGCAAGGGATTCAAGCAAACTTCGGTACCAGAGGAACTGTGATTATCCCCTCTGGGAAATGCTAACTCACTTGCAAGGCCCTAATAACGTTCCATTGACCTTTAGCTGTAGCCGTTAGTCTCACAATCATGAAAGCAAAACACTTAACACAGCTGTTGGGTAAAGTCAGAAAAGATGTTGAACTGTATTTGCCGCTCTTTCTTGTTCTTGCTGTGGGGCGTTTTTTCTCATGCATATGTTGTTTCCTCCCCCTCCCTCTTCTGCCCTTCCCCAATCCCTGTCCTGTCCCTTCCCTGTCTCTCCCCCTCCTCCTCCCTCTCCTCCCAGCCCTTACGAGTAGCACTGTCGAATCCTTCAGGCTTTGGCTGTCGAATTCATGCGGTTATGACTGTCCCATTTCCTGTAGTAAACACACGGACATAACCTCAGCCGGTGCGGAACGTCCCGACCTTCACTGGCCCCAAAAGCCCCATGTCGGCCATTTCCTGGGTCCCCTCGCTGCCCCCGGGATTGCCCCACCCCAGATGGCAAAGCCTCTCTGCCCAGCGCTCCTGGCGCTGCGGGGCCTGCCCGGTCCCCGGCATGGGACACCTCTGTGCCGTGCACACCGCCACCGGAGCCCCCAGGCCTGCACGGCGCAGGAGGCCCCCCCGAGGCACTCGGGCCTCGCNGATGAAGTCCGTTCGCTCTTCTCCGTCTTGTTGCTGCCCCGGACCGGAGCTAACATTCTCTCTCATTGCCTCTCTTCCTGCTCTCCATCTGCATGTCTGCGCTGCTCTGTCTAGAACCGCCTCTGGCCTCCGGAGGGTGGGCGAGTTGTGTAAGTGAGCATGTTCTCATCCCATAGCAAACTCACCTCGTCTCCCCACGCCCGTGCCGGTCCCGCTCCCTGCTCTCCTGCCGCTCCGGCTGGCCGAGAGTGGGCAGCGGCGCTTGCTCTGGCACGTGAGTGTCCCCCTCCTGCCCTGGTGTGCCCCGGTAGCATGTCCGTGTCCCTGTGCTGTGATGTCGTGTGCTGCTGCTCGTAGGTGACGACTGAGGAAATTCCCTCGGGCTTCCATGGGATTCGTACGGTGGCCTGGACGAGACCGTGTGCCCCCGTCACGGCTGCCCAGGGGACATCCAGCAAGGGCTGTGCAGGGGCAGGGCCCCCTTGGCGGAACTCAGCCCCATGGGGAGGGACCCCAGCAAGGGTGGGGCTGAGCCGGCTGCTGCCCCAGGAGGCAACATCCCCTTTCTGAGCCCCAGCAGCTCCCCCCGTGCAATTGATGCACAAGGCTCACCCTTCCCTGCAGGTTCTCGACTTCCCAGCCGTGGGGGATCCCTAGGTCACCTTCTGGAGCAAAAGTCCCACGAGACAGAGGAGGCAGCATCTTACGCTCTTGCTACCCTGAAATCATACAGCCGTCCGAGGCTGGGGTTCAGCTGACCAGCGGGGAGGGGGGGCCTGGAAGAGACCAGCAGGGCAGTGCTGCCTTCCAGCAGGCACCCCAGAGCCGCAGGAGCTCCAGCCTGGTGACCCACAGCGGGTGACTTACAGTGTCCCCAGGGAAGTCACTGGTGGCACAAACTGAAACCATGGATAAGTGTTTACCTGAGACAGCTGTAGGGAAATCAGGGTACAGAAAACTGCCGCCCCCCCCCCCTTATCCCAGACTGGTTAATGACTGCTGCTAGAGGAGTCCTTGCTGGCATAGCTCCTTGGCCCATGACCCCAGCAGGTCTCAGTGTCCTTTCTGGCAGAGCTCCTTGGCCATGTCCCCAGTGGGTTGGAGTTGCTACCACCAGAGCTGCTGGAATCCCTTCGCAAGCCCGGGGCTGATGAGCTGTGTGCGTTCAACAGGCTGGACCAGGCAGCGAGACCCTGAGAGAGGCCATTCCTGTCTGCACGAGGTCACTTGGGCTGAGTGGCAGGATCCCTCTCCCTCACCAGAAGGTGACCTGCAGGCCTGGGTGGGCACTGGAGGGTTTGAGCTGTGGCACGTGCCCCTGATCCGGGTGCCCACCAGGCGAATTTCCCCAGTGTGCATGGCCAGCTGTGTGGTCTTGGTTGTGCTTCTTCCGTGTTTGTCTGTCTGTCCTGGTTTTTTTACCCGTAGTGTGTATGAAACTAGCTACCTACATTTGTGTTGCTTCCACGTGTGAACGCAGCCCCAGAGCCTACACAGAGCTCTGGGCAGTCTCGTGTTTGATTTTACTTGTCATTTTCTGCCAAGTGCTGAATTTCTGAGTCTGCATCCCCTTCCTGGTGCCCAGCTGGACAGGGCCAATCCCGGGAGAGCAGAACGGCAGCGCTAGGAAACTCCTCTTGCCAGATGCCCTGCATCACCGCTGGGCTGGTGGTGGCTGCCCTACTGCTTTCCAGACAGCTGTGCGGATGCCTTCCCCAGGGATCAGCTCTGCTCCAGTCCCAGGCTGTAACGCATGGCTGGTTTAAGCAGAAGTGTGGGAGACTCGAAGCCATCTGGCCGACTTCGGTCCTTCTGGTGGAACAAAAGGTTGTAGAGCCCCTGGGTCTGGCCAGAGATGGAGCACTGCTCTGGCTAGAGCTGGGCGGAGAGATTCATGCCTCAGGTTCTGCACAGCAAATCTTGCTTCGTTGGCATGTGGTCAGCAGTGGGAGGGTCCTCATGTCATTGCATATGCCCATGTCTTCATGCATTCAGTCCTGTTGCTGGTGTCGCAGAACGTCTGAGTGTTTGGGGTTGCACCCAGGGGAGATCTGCTGCCCGTGTTAGCACTGCGGGCACTTGGGTCATCCCTAGCTTTTTGGGGCCTGGCCAAGGACAGGGTGAATTTAGTCTGCTCAGTCTGTCTTCTGCCCCCACATCGTTAGGACGCTGCCCAGCAGCCCCAGTGGCAGCACCAGCTGGTCAGAAAGCATTTGGGGGTGATGGCTGGCTGCACTGAATGGGAGCCGGCTCATCCCCGTTCCGCTGAGCCGGCGTTTCAGACAATGGCAGTGCCTGCTCCCGTCCAGCACCATCTGACAGACCGTGATTGTCAGCTGATGTTTCCTCTCTGTTGCACAGACCTGTTTGTGTGAAAGCTTTGGACATTGTTTTGCCCGCGCCCAGCATCCCTGCCCAACTCCGAGCGTGAGCTGCAGCCACCCTGTCTGGCCCCACAAGCCCTGAGCACAGCCCTGACGAGGGGCCCGAGGCTGCAGACAGGCTGTGGCTCAGCTCCAGTGGGGCGAGCATGAAGGCATCACAGCCTTGGCTGGTGCTTTCCTGTGGGCTGTAGCCCCGTGCCCGAGCTCAGGGTGCTGCAGCGGGGCTGTGTGTCCCCCACACTCCCCACCGCTCCCCGCACCCGCCTGCGCTGCCCTGCGGTGGAGGGAGCCCTTGCCAGGAGCTGTGCTCAGCGTGCGAGCGGGCTGCGTAAACACGAGCAGGAGAGGGGAACGGCAGGCACTGCCTCTGCCCAGGGCCCGTCACGAGGGGCGTTACTCCCATTTGCTGCCTGAAGGGGATAGGGTTAGGGTTAGCTGCTGTCTTCGTCCAAAAGGATCAGCAATGAACCTGGATATGCAATCCATGCTGGCTTTCACAGGTGCCTGCTTAGCTGAGCACCTTTAACTTTTTCTTAGCACAAGTTTTTGCATTTAATTCCCTGGAAGGGAGGGGTGCTGTAAACCCCGGGTATTTTTAGGGTGCACAAGCAAGGAGGCTCAATTCTACAACAGATGTAAGGCACCATCAGTTCAGATGCACGAGTGCTTGCTGCTGGCTGGAGGCATGGGGTTAGCTCTGTGTACGCAATTAGCTGTCATCTGACCCTGTAGATTAACCTTCTGTGTCATCACAGTTAAAACACTGATGGGCCAACGTCCCCTCTCATTAGTTGCCCGAAGGGTCAGGCATTCACTGCAGACCGTGGTCATTTTCCCCTGCAACAAAATTTGTCACCTAAAATGTAAAACTTCAGACCTGCTTTCCTCCGTGTGTGGCGAAGCTCAGGCTTCGGGACTTGGGCAGCACTGCCATGCATGAGCCACGGTGAGGGGGTGCTCGGCCCCATGCCCAGGCCAGCGCTGGCACTGGGCAGAAGGCGGAGCCTGTAACCCAGGCTCAGGTTTTAGTTGTCAGTGAGATTCACAAGGTGAGCTGGATCTGAAGGAAAGCAATGAAATGGCTCGACTGAACCCTCCGTCTGCAGCCAGCCACAGTGCCTCTGCCCTGCCTGAGGCTCAGGGGACCGTCCTGGGGCTCCACCGCAGCAAGAGGCAAGCCCAGGGTTTCTCGAGCAATACACACTGCTCTGTTCCTGCCTGTAGCACTCACAGTAAGCGCTGTGCAAGCCATGTGAAGGTGTGTTATAGAATCATAGAATCATAGAATCATTAAGGTTGGAAAAGACCTCCAAGATCATCAAGTCCAACCATCAACTAACACCACCATGACTCCTAAACTAGGCCCTGGAGTGCCACGTCTACACCTTTTTTGAATGCCTCCAGGGTTGACGACTCCACCGCCTCCCTGGGCAGCCTGTTCCAATGCCTAACCACTCTTTCAGTAAAGAAATTCTTCCTGATGTCCAATCTAAACCTCCCCTGACGCAACTTGAGGCCATTCCCTCTCATCCTATCGCTAGTTTCTTGGGAGAAGAGTCCAGCACCCGCTTCCCTACAACCTCCCTTCAGGTAGTTGTAGAGAGCGATAAGGTCTCCCCTCAGCCTCCTCTTCTCCAGACTAAACAGCCCCAATTCTCTCAGCCGCTCCTCACAAGACTTGTACTCCAGACCCCTCACCAGCTTCGTTGCCCTTCTCTGGACACGCTCCAGCACCTCAGTGTCCTTCTTGTACTGAGGGGCCCAAAACTGAACACAGTACTCGAGGTGCGGCCTCACCAGTGCCAAGTACAGGTTCCCCCACTCTCCCACACACGCTCCAGTGCAGGGCACACAGTGGTGTCCCCAGGGCTTCGCGTGGCCTGCGTAGTGCCCACCGTTGAGGATAACGGGAGAAGGGATGCTCCGTCTTGGGTCTGAGAGCTCAGTGCTGGAAATTGGGAATGGAAAAACAAACACAAATGTGCCCTCCCCCAGCTCATCTGAGAGCAGCAAGGAACAAGAAATAAGAAGAGTCCTGAGTTCTTCTTTTCTGGGCACTTTTTGGACTAGGACCTCATTTCTGAGTATTTAGGTGCTACCAGAGGCCCATTAAATGACAACTGGGCATCAAATGCCACAGCTCTGCCAGCAGCTTTCACCGTCCCATTATCTTCTGTGCAGAGGCTGCTGAGCGCAGAGGCACTCTGCTCCAGGTCAGATGCCTGTGACTGTGAGCCAGGAGCTCAGGAGAAGATAGGACAGGCTGTTCTGACCCCAAAGACAGGTCCTGCTGAAGTTTGTAGGACAATGCGCTGAGCTAGGAAGGTCAGTTAGTCTTTTGAGGTCAGGGGAAAATGCTCTAACAGTGAACAGCAAGAATGGCTGCTGTTCCGGCTGCAGAAGTGTGATCAGAGAGAAGAGGGAAATTATGAAGTGAGAGAGAAAAGAAAGGCAGTTTTGAAACAGGAAGGAGGCATTACACAGAGAAGCCACAAAAGGGAATATACCTCCAGGGTTTTCATGGCTGGCTGGCTTTTTCCCAAATCCATCCTCTGTATTTTGTTGGGATAATGTCTTATACACAGTTTGGGAGAGCAAAAATAATAAACAAACCCAGCAAAAGTGCAATTTGCTTTCATCTGACCATGACAGGCTGATACAGGAACTCTGTACAAGAAAGGCACTGCATTTGTAGAAGGACCTGGGGCAGGGGACAGTTCATAGGTGAATGTCGTCCTTTCAGCATCCTGCCAGTTCAGGACTTGGTCTTCGGTTGCACCTTGCACTGCAACAAAACCCAAAGCCTCAGAGCAGCAGCTTCATCCGTCCATCATCCAGGTGCCAGCCAGGGTTCCCGGTCTTGTCACCCCCCCACGCACACACGCTGCTTCCCCACAACAGCTCAAGGAAAGGTCACAAGTTCTTGGCTCCTTTTCCATCAGTGGCACACCTGCAGGGGTGGGCCCTATTCCCATGCAGAGGAATTTATATAGAGTGAAGAAGAGAAAAAGTGTTATTTGTTACAAGATGGTAAATGACTGGTAGCAGGAGGAACGGTTTCATCAGCGATACCATCCCATTGCTTAGATCTTCAGCTTTGTCCTCCCATGATGAGGTAAAACAGTGACAATTGCCACAGCTTTCTGGAGTGGATTTTCATGCTCTGCTTAAAGTGATTAGACAAGAATCCAGAAAATCATTCGTTAAACCTAGCGCAGCTTCCTGCAGGTCAGCCTGAGATGCTCCTCAGGTGAGAAGGGCTTCAGGCCCCACTGTTTTTCTCTTCAGGCATTTCCTGGAAGCGCACCCAGAGCTGACTGCTGTGCTTTGAAGGCGTCCAGAGCTGGAACGGACGGGTCTTCCCCTGTCGCTTCCATCGGGTCTGCGTCATCTTCCAGCCTGACACATGTGCCTTATTTTCCATTCATGTCTGCTTGCCTTTGGCTTCCACAGATTTGTTCATTTTCCTGTCCCCACTAGACTGTGCAGAGTGTTTCATAGCTGGTGTTTTCTGTGCATGATGGTGTTCCCTGACCTCGGGCAAGTCCCTTCCTGATCGTTGTCTGCAATGTGTCAGGCCAGCTGAGCCGGCTGTGCGGGTCAGACCAGGGTTCGACCTGCACTGCCAAGATCTGCTGTGGTGGGTCATGGCTCTCCTGACAGCTGACTGTAACACACATAGGCTGCTTCCAGCACCCACCCCCAGCCAGAAAGCCTGCCGGCCACTGCCCGTGCAGTGTAGCCATAGCAGCTCAGCTCAGCAGCAGTTTAGGAGTTACTGCCCCATGCTATGGCGTGTAGGAAATCACGGCTTAAGTGATTTTATATGTTATTCCATTTTTTTAAAAGTAATTGTCTACAGTTCTACTGTAAAGCATTCTCCCACTTGTAGCTTGCGAGCTCATGGAGCTTCTGGCCGCATCACTGCACGACTGTCCTGCAGTCCTAAGTGTGATCTACAAACTTTGATGGTCCTACATGATCTGGCATTAGGGTTTATTAAAAACTTGCATTGTTAAATGAGGGTCTCTTGCTGAACATCCAAATAGCAGCATAGAGCTGGCCTGATTCACACCGTTGGTTGCTACGTGTTCACTACTTGCTGCTTAAGCTGTAGGAATCAGCTTTCCCATTTCTTTGTCATCCCCAGTGTCAAGGAAGATGCCGAGTCTGTGCTAGTTCTAGGACTTGTTCCCTTGTCTGCTCTTGAAATAAGCAGAAGGAAGTCAGATCCCAAGCAGACCGAGGAAATCTAGAAGAACTTCACTTCTTAGATGTAGAAACTAAAAACTCTCCCCTCCTTTTTCTGCAAAAGGAAAAGGTTTGCATTGTATCATGGTGCGACATGGATGCTGAAGACACTGGCTCTAACTAGTCCCCGGTGCAGAGGTGTGTCAGTGGTACATATGCCTTCAGGCAGGGAGGTTTGTCCTCTGTAGACTGTTTCACTGTCTCTTCCACTTCGTCAGTGTTGGCAGGTCTGCGCTCATCTGGGGACCGAAGTCTTGGTGTGCTGCCTGCATGGCGGCTGAGCACCAGCGATGCGTGAGGGATGCTTTGGGTTCCTTTGCATTCCCCTTGCCAGACAGAAAATTACAAGTGGATTGTTCGTGGTTTGTTGTCTTATCAGTGGTTAGACACGGCGAGGACACTTGAGCTGAACGCAGCGTGCTCTGACTCTGAAGACGCTTGGCTCGAGGGAGCCGTGTTTGTTCCTCACTCGACGCTCCTCAGGAAGGCCACTCCTGGGCAGGCAAGCTTGTGCTCTCCTGCCAGCTGCCCCTGTCTCAGGAGCAAAGTCAGCAGTCCTTGTTCCAGACTGTGGTTCAGGAGCTGGGCATCAGAGGCATAGGAGAGGGATTAGTAATACTGAGGAATTCTTTCAGAGCAAGAAGTAAGACTTTGGTCTGAACATGTTTTACAGAGAGAAATTACCAGCAATGAAGAGTAGAAGTAGCTTGTCAGTTTGCATTGTGGAAAAAGGTTAATAGCAGACAGTCAGGTATTTTGTAGTAGGGTCCCATTTCATTTAATAGATCTATTAATTGTATGAAAACCACCATGATTAATGAGAATTCATGATTTGCAGAAAACATGACGTTTCGGGGGACATTGAACTTGGAGAGGACAGTGAAGAGCTAGAGGGAAACCAGCCAAGCTAAATGAGTGACCTGCGTGATAGCAGAGGAAGTTCAGTGTTAATAAATGTGAAGAGATGGGCAGCTGAGGGCAAAAGCTAAATTCTGCAGGCCAAAGAGCACAGTCCTCGTGAATTGTGGCCATCTGATGCTGGCAATGTTCCTGATGCCTCCAGTGTTCTCTGCACCATAGGCAGTGCGGAGTGAAAGCTGATACTGAAATGGTGGGAGCTGGCGGGGAAAGTCGGGCATTGATGATGCTGCAGGAATATGTTGCTGTTTGCTTGCTGCGTGCGCACCAGAGAAGGTTGAGGACACTGGCTGAAAGGTCTGGAGGAAGGTCCATAGGAAGGTCTATCAGCTCAAGCATTCTCTGCATAAAGCTCAGCCACTGGGCAGCTCCACCAAAAAGGAATGACCCGTCATAATGAGCTTACACAAATCATTGCTTTCTCATCGGGGCATTTGCTGTTGGCTGATCGCCAGCCTGTGCTGGTCCCCCACAGTCTGAATTCACAGACTCACAGGATGGTTGAGGTGGGAAGGGACCTCTGGAGATCATCTGGTCCTCCCCGCTACTCAAGCAGGGCCACCTAGACCAGCGTGCCCAGGACATTGTCCAGTCAGGTTTTTAGTATCTCCAAGGATGAGGACTCCACCACTTCTCTGGGCAACCTGTGCCAGTGCTCAGTCACCCTCGCAGTGAACAAGGGATTTCGTATGGCTGGATGGAATTTCCTGTGTTTCGGTCTGTGCCTGTTGCCTCTTGTTCTGTCACGGGCACCACTAAGAAGAGTCTGGCTTCATCTTCTGTACTCCCCCCATCAGGTATTTATACACGCTGATGAGGTGCCCTTGAACCTTCTCTTCTCCAGGCTGAACAGTCCCAGCTCTCTCAGTCTCTGCTCCTGTGCCAGATGCTCCAATACCTTAATCATCTTTGTGACCCTTCACTGGACTCTCTCCAGTAAGTCCCTGTTTCTCTTGTACTGGGGAGCCCAAGACGGGAGACAGTACTCCAGGTGTGCTCCATCAGTGCTGCGCAGAGAGGAAGGATCACCTCCCTCGACCTGCTGGCAACACTGTCCCTAATGCAGGCCAGGACACCGACAGCCATTTTTACTGCAGGGGCACGTTGCTGGCTCATGTTCAACTTGGTGTCTGTCAGCACCCCCAGGTCCTTCTCTGCAAAGCTGCTTCCCAGCTGGTCAGCCCCCAGCATATACTGGTGGGTGGGGTTGTTCCCACTTTCTCATGTGCAGGACTGTGCATTTCCCTTTGTTGAACTGAACGAGATGGCTCTTGGCCCGTTCCTCCAGTTGGTCGGGGATGCTCTGAGGGGCAGCACACCCATTTGGTGTATCAGCCACTCCTCCATTTTGTGTCATCTGCACACTTGCTGAGGATACCCTCTGCCCCATCATCCAGGTAATTAATGAAGACATTAAGAGGTATTGGCCCCAATACCAACCCAGGGGGTTGTGTACACCACAAGTCACTAGCCTCCAGCTGGACTTCGTGCTGCTGACCACAGCCCTTAGACCCTGGCAGTTCAGCCAGTTCCTAATCAACCTCCCCTTCCACTTGTCCTGTGCATACTTCACCAGTTTGTCAGTGAGGATGTTAGGGGAGACGCTTTTGAAAGCCTTGCTAAGTCAAGATAAACAAAATCCATTGCTCACCCCTCACCCACCAACCTAGTCATTTGGTCATAGAAGGCTGCCAGGTTGGTCAGGCATGACTTCCCCTTTGTAAAGTCGTGCTGTCTACTCCCAATGACTTTCTTGTCCGCAGTGTGTTTGGAAGTGGTTTCCCGGCTGAGTTGCTCCCTTATCTTCCCAGGGATTGATGTGAGGCTGGCCAGCCTGTCGTTCCCTGGGTCCGCCTCCTTGAAGACAGGAGTTCCTGTGGTGGCACGGTGACTGCTTTGCTGAGCACCTGGACAGCGGCTGCAAGCCAAGACAGGCATCAAGAGCAGGCTGCCACTTACCAAATATTAGGCTTAGAGTAAGCATGTTGGTTGCCATAACAACTCAATAGGAAGGAAAAGAGGAGGGATTGCCTTCTGGGTGCCGAGCTTCCTCCTCGTTGATGGCCGAGGGAGCTGAGCCCCGGCACAGGCGAGGTGTGGCTGCTTTGCTGGAGAGCCAGCACAAGGTGAAGCCCCTGCAGATACCCCTGTTAGCCTCCTTCTGCCTGAGTGCCTCATCGCTCGCTTTACCCACCACATCACAGGGCGTCTGGAAGGCTTTCCAGCCTGGTGCCATACGGGCTGTTTTCCCAAGCACAAGTTAACAGGTTATCCACTTGATCTCTTTTGGCCCTCTTACTGGCCACGTTCCTGAAGGGAACAGACCTGCAGTCTGGTCCAAAGGAGCCATCCTTCTCAGAAAAGGGGTATAGAGGTGCCCTACTTCTGAGTTCTCCCCAAAATGCGTACCTTTCCGATGGAAATGTCATTGTTGCAGAATCTAAAGATTTAAGAAGTTTACCTGGGATTCCCAGGCAGGTGGCACACTAGTCTGAACTGCTGCACCACCGTTGCAGTGGAGCTGTTTCATGCATGGAGGTACAAGTTGATTATACTGTGCTTGTGCAGTACATCGGTTGCTTTCGGAAAACATCAGCTTTATTGCTCATGCACAATGCAGTTGCTGTGCCCCTCCATAAAGTCTCTGACCCCTGTGAAAGCTCTTTCGGGAAACATTAGACCAGTTGCACACGTTCAACACTGCTGAGCTGTCTGTGCATTGTAAGTCCGACACGTGCCAAGAACACAAGAGCTGTGTCTGAGGTAAGCTATCTTTGCAGACCATGATCCATAGAACCAAGCTGCCCAATGTGTAGGATTTCATGCATATGTGCTGCCCATAGGTTCTGCATTTATTTCTGCTCAGGAGACTCCATACAGAAGTGTAGCAGTCCTTAGAGTTACAAAATTTAACAGTTCTCTCCTGGTTTGCTCATTCTTGTGTTCATCTGAAGAGGAACTTTTCCAGTGCTGCTTCAGCGTCATCAGGCCCTCCAGATGCTGGTGGAGTTACTGCATTGCCTTCAGGAGGGACAGTACATTGGGTACAATTAACCCACTTCTTTGTATCAGGTTTGCAGGTGTTCCTCCTCAGCATCCCTTTGTTTGTGTACTGTGAAAGAGAAGAATTCAGAAGTACCAGATTTATCTTCCCTAATGAAAGTGCTGGCTGCACTAGTAGAGTCCTAAGAAAAATGACAGCAGGAAATTAGATCGCCTTCAGTAAAAAACCTTGTTCTCAGTAGTTCTTCAGATAAGCCTCACGCGCTGTTGGGCACCCTATTCCCTGTGGGCTTTCTTTATGGGGAGAAGCTTATCCTCTGTGTGGATTCTTTTGCTGAGAGTCAGGAACAAATTTCTTGCCAAAATTCAGTAGTTAAGGAAGAGCGGTGGGTTGGCAAATGGTCCCTGAGACCAGCTCATCAATCTCCCAGTAACGCAGCCTTGTCTGCCGCTGGTGCCGTGCATGCTGGTGGAGCGGGGTGGCTGCAGTGCTGCCTCTCGTCCTGGGCAGAGCAGCCAGCTCAGGGGAGAGAAGGGCTTTCCTGGCTCCTTCGTGATGAGGCTTTGCTTGGCCCTCTGGGCAACAGGACCTCCTCAAGGTTCTGTGAAGAAGCGTATTTCCTTCCAGCTTTTGAAACAGGCCCGTACCCCTTCACCAGCCGTCCACCAAAAGAAAACTCATCTGAACAGAGCCTGTCAGCAAGAGCTGGGGCACAGGCAGGGGATGGGAAGTGCTGCTTCCCCTGGACACTGTCCTCACTTGTAAAGCGGCATGTGAGAGCGTCCAGCTCGTGCCAGTGAGTTTATGTCCTGTTTGGCAGTTGTGTTCCTTCCATGGTGACATGTAGCACAAGTGCTTCTGTATTTTGTTTTGGGGGTTATCCAGAGAGACTTTCTTTCCTTTCTGTACTCCTCCCCTTTGTCCTCCCTTTTCAGGGACAGTTCTCATGAGACAATTCTGGAAGACAAAATCCTTTTGAAATGGGAACTGTACAGGTGTCATGTCATCTGGGCATGCACCATTCTAGGCAGGAAGCCTCAAAGTGTCCATCTGCATTTCAAGCAAAGAGAGAGAGGATTAGTCTCCCACCCTGGCCCTAAAGCACAGCCTGGCCATGGTCACAGATAGCACTGAGCTCTGCGTCGGAGCCTTTGGGCGCACCGTGCACTGATGGAGAATCATGAGAGCCGTTTCGTGTCTTACTCATCAGTTAGCGAAGGTTGTTCATCACAGGAGGCGAGTCCTTCATGCAGTTCTAATGAACAGCAATGGCGATGCTTTTGAAGGCCGGTATGAAAACACCTGGAAGCCGAGAGCGGCAACACAAAAGACTTGCTGAGCAAAAGCGAAGCATTTCTCTTTGGAGTGATTAGAGGTATGTTACCTCTGTTGCTGAATCTGTCCTCGCCTTTGTTACTCTTGAAGAAATTTGGACTGAGATACAGAGTTCAAAGGAAGAATCCTCATCCATTAGTGACTGATTCAAGAAATCTGCTTCTTAATACCGTCAGTAAAAGTATTCCCAGAAGGCTTAATTAGCTGTCCTACAAATGCATAATCCTTCTTTCCTTGGTTAGAACTTCCTTTTTCATCAAGCTGGTGTTTCTTTGCTTGTGAGACTGCTTCCCATGAGGCCTGTTCTCGCTCTTTGCTGATACCAGTCAGTTCCACGCATGTGCTGTGGTGCACAAGTCAGGCCTTGTCTTCTGCATCTCAAAAGACTAGTTTTGTCTGGCTACACTGAAGAAGCAATCCAGGCAGCCGATCTATTGCTACTGCTGGTGCTGACAGACTGCCACCGCTGAGCTCTGCGGGACAGGGGTTGAGAGCTGCCAGAACCCAGATTTCACATGTTCAGAGAAGATAAGCTTGAAGGCAGCCTTGTAACAGTGATTAGAGCTGCCACGTCCCAACTCACCGAGAAACCTGTGGCCACCAGCAATCCCACCATGTCTGGGCTGCTGGTCTTCCAGCGCCCAGCTGGAGCACGACCAGAAATGGAAAGTGAAGCATTTCATTTTTCTTACTAAGCTCCCCAGTTACATTGACTTGATGTTGCCTAAAGGAGAAGTAGACAACGCCGTAGTGCTCATGAAACCTGGCAAAGCTAATGTCCTCGATAGCAGCATCCTAAAACTAGCAGCACTTGGCCTCAGCCTGGCTGCAGCTGGCTGGTACACGTCCCTGTCAGCATGTGTTCCTCTGGCAAAACGCATGCTATGCCAACACAAACCTGCAACGAAAAAGAGCAGTGATCCAGGAAAAAACACTCTAAGCAGATGTTGTCACTGTGCATAATGTACACGTCTTTGGAAGGGATGCTGTGCTGAGGTGCCACTTGTGAACGATCACATCCAGAAAAACTTACCTGGCTTCCGAGCAGAATGACGTGCCTGTGACCAAGTAATTGGGCTGATGGCCCATAACGAAGTCAGCTTCCAGAGCTGGACAGGACATCAGAGGCTGGTGGGCTGTACGCGTGGTTGGCAGAACAGCACTGCTGAAGGTGTTGAGAGCTGACAGTGCATTGCACTGTCCAAGCTGGTGTTCTGCAGAGGAGAACAGACCTACAGATTACATCTGCTGACCAGCCGTGCCCAGAAAGGTCTGCCATGGCACCACTGTCTCGTCGTTGCAAGGACATGCCAGCTGTGGAATCTTGGGCACACAGCTGATTTCTCATGTGTGGTTCCAGCAATCCCATTCTCCGAGAGCAGGAATAGCCAACTTCCCAGGCCCTGTAAGCCACCAAACAAAAAAGAAACTGTGCCGAGAGCCGGGGAGGCCTTGCAGCACAGCCTGCCACGTGATGTGGGTCTCTGTGGGACCTGCATCTCCAGTGTTGGCAAGGCCTGTGCTGCCGGACAGCCGTCGGGCATCCAGCACTTCAGTGAGGAGTGCGCTTGCACAGGGCTGCTGCGGGTCTCAGTACCCTCCAGCTGAAGTCTCTTCTCCTTTCACAGACTCTGACAGCAATTTCCCCCTCTGTCCCACCTTGGGCAGGTTAAGCAAGCCTTCAGCACACCACCTGCTGTGTCTGCAGCCATTTCTGTTCGCATTTACCTTTCTTGAACATGAGTGACCAGAACTGTGCTCAGAATTTCAGACGAGAGTGTAGCGGTGTCTCCTATGGCGACATGAACGCATCCTTATGTTTGTGAGAAATACACCCCGTAGATCTTGCAGTGTTTCTTCTACGCTGGTGCCTCCCAGTCACCCCCTCCTGGGGTCTATCCGTAGACCCAGAACTTTCTCTCCCTACATCACTTCCAGCAGAGAGCAGAGATCCTTTGCCAGCCCTCTGAGCAGGACGCCGTATTTTGTACTGTCACTTTTCGTTCTGTTTCTTGTACCGCAGCCCTCAAGGGCGTTCAGCTCTTCCCCTTCTGTATTGACGGAGCTTCCCAAATGTGATTCATCGTCATGCTTCTTTATAACCCTCTTGCTTTCTGTGCCAAGGTGGCAGGAATGTAAGAGTAAGAGGAAATGTGCCTAAGCCCACAGCCTGTGAACAGACCTTCATATTCGTGTTCAACTAATCTTCTCGGAGCCACCTCTCTAAGAAATCATTAGTGCTTATGAACCTCCCGGAAGTGCGGATCTTGCGTGGTGTGCGCACTAGTGGCAGCGGGTGTATGCCGTTAACTGTAGCTCTTGGACTCCTGTTGCCAGCAACAGGTTTCCAGAGTGTCCGTCTGTTCCAGGAGGGGCCTGAGATGGGAGGGCAGAGCTTGGAGGGTGGCAGGGAAGCAGAGGTACCGTACTGCACCAGGCTGCGTGCAGGGCACCGTGCAGACGGCCCAGAGGGCTGCTTGTTTGTTAACCGACATCACCTGCAGGCACCAGGGAGCTGCAGTTCTGTTGCATTTTATCAGTTAGTTTGGAGGACAAGCAAACTGACATTGCTTGACCCAAATGAGTCGTCATGGACTGTTTAGCAAAGAGATAACCAACCCCGGCACGGTAATGCCGTGCCTCTTGACCCAGGGCTGCGCAGCCCCGAAGCAGCAGACCCTTCCTCCCCTTCTTCCCCACTCAGGCTCGGTCAGGGCTGCAGCACTTCTGCTGCAGGAGCATCAAGGCCCCCGAGCTGCCGCGGGACACGGGACCCTGTTGAGAGCCCTCCTCAGAGCCGAGACCATGCCAGCCTCAATCAGAGGCTACCGCGGAGCAGTGACCAAAGCCCTGGGGTGGGTTCAGGGTGCTACGTTTGCTTTCGCTGCCAGGACAGCGAGACCATGCGGGAGCCCCTGGTCAGAGCCCCGTCCCAGCCGCAGTCAGCAGTGGGTGCTTGTGGAAGGAGGCCCCAAAGCAGGGCATGAACAGAGACGGGCCCAGGAGCATGCCTTCCCAAGGCCTCCCAGGCAGAGGCGCTCACTCAGTTCATTGCGCTCGAAGGACTCATTCTCTATGATCTTGCCCCGTCGGGTTTTAGATCCATTTCTTTTGCATACCCAGAGTACTTGTTTATGCCAGGGGAGGCAATAAAGGCAAAAGGCGAGGGCAGAGGAAGGCGTGCTTGCAGCGTGGTTTGTCCCCCATCAGAGGCTCTCATAGTGGCAAGCAGGTAGCGCCCAGTGCTGCAGGAGGGGCTGCCCCCTGCCCCGCTCCACGGCCCGTGCCCACCGCAACGCACGATGCAGGCCGGGGAGGCGGATGTGGCATAGTGCAAGGGGAAGACCAGTCCAGACACCTCTGGGCTGCCTCAGCCCACACTGACGAGCTGGCCACCATCGGGTGACGACCAGACCCTGCTGCCTCCATCCTTGGGGTGGCATGACAGTCCTCCTGTCCCCACACCGTTTTCTGGGGAGATGCCCAAAGGTTCCCTCTTGTGCCAGGAAGGGTCTCTGGCCGATGTGCTCGGGAGCACTGGTTTGCACCGACTCTGTGGCAGGACCCGAGAGCACGCCGGCGGTAGCGTGGTTAGCGAGGGGAGATGGGGGGTCCCCGGTGGGAGGTGGGGCTGGTGGGCTTCGGTGCAGCTCTGCCACAGCTTCTTGCTGACCAGCCGAGGCAGGGCAAGGTGCAGGGTCTTCAGCTGCAGCAAGTCTTTGTGTGTGCCCAGCGGGCTGCAGGGCCGCGTTCCTCGCTGGTTGGTCTCGATGGGCTTCAGAGCCGTGGCAGCTAGGGCAGGTTTGGCCAGGAACCGGAGATGCTGGAGATACTTGCTCGAACCTCTTCTACCTCCTCTGGAACAGCCCTGGCAGGGCTTTGCAAGAAAGTCTTGGCTGAAGTGCTCCGAGCCGTGTCCCCCGAGCGCTGCAGAGCCCCCTCCTGTCTCAGGCTGGCCCAGCCGTCCAGCGGCCCCCCCGTGTATATTGTGTGTGTGCTCCTGTGTCTGGGGACCTCCGCCTCACCCCTGCCCTCTGCTCTCTCTCCTCTCTCTCTCGCTGTACCGTTCTTTCTGCAGACTTTTCAGTAGTTTAGGAGAACTCAGCACCATTTCCCAGCGGAGCTCCGGGACCACCTACACAGTCCGACCTGGCAGTCGCTACCCCGTAACCCGACGTACCCCCAGCCCCGTGAAGCCGGCTCTGGATCGGACAGAGCCCCTCAGCACCGTCCGGCCCTACGGTCTGACCCCTCCCACCATCCTCAAATCTTCCAGCCTCTCCATCCCACACGAGCCCAAGGAGGTGCGCTTTGTGGTGAGGAGCGTGAGCGCCCGGAGCCGCTCGCCGTCCCCGTCCCCCTCTCCAGGGCCGCCCCTGCACACCCTCCACCCGCCTCGGCCCTTCATGCAGAAACCCCTCCACCTGTGGAACAAGTACGACGTCGGGGACTGGCTGGAAAGCATCAATTTGGTGGAGCACCGAGACAAGTTTGAGGACCATGAAATAGAGGGCACGCACCTGCCCGCCCTCACCAAGGAGGACTTTGTGGAGTTGGGGGTGACCCGGGTCGGGCACCGGATGAACATTGAGCGGGCACTCAAGCAGCTGGTAGACAGCTGACCATCCCAGGCAGCGCTGGCCTCTTCCAGAGCCACCATGGGGGGGGGAGGGACACGTTTCTACTAGACTAATAAAACCCACTTTGATTCTCTTTCTATTCTGAGCACTGCACTGAAGGGCGTGGAGCCGAGGGGCTCCCGCCCACTCCCACACCGCCCTGGCGTGCCACGCACACGCAGACCCCCGCTCAGCCCCGCCAGCCCCGCGACGCCTTCGGGACAAGGAATGTTGCATGAAATACATCCTCGTTTGTGTTCCTCCGAGAGAGTCTGGCCTGTATATCGCTTGATGTGCTCTTCCCCAGGGGCGTCGCTGGTGGCCGGAGGGGCCGAGGCACCACGTGCTGCCGAGCCCGGGCTCCCCGTGGTCGAAGGGCAACACCTGGTTGGGGTGGGGAGTGGGGCAGGGCCAGCGGTGCAGTGAGGAGCTGAGCTCCGGCTAGGGAGAGGGCTTCTGCTGTAGGCCAAGTGCTGGCCACGTTGCCCAGGTGTGACAGGCAGGGAGACGCCAGTTGGAGCGCGGCAGGGAGGTGAGCGGGCCGGGCGCATGCCGCCGGGCTGCATTTCGGGCAGGTTGGGGCAGCCCACAGCGTGGAGACCCTGAGCTGCTCCGAGCGGGCAGGCGTGGTGTGAGCACAGCAGGGCAGGGGCTGCTGCAGGAGGCAGGCAGGGCAGGCGCCGGTGCCGGCACTCAGCCCGCGTTGGGAAGAGCAGGCAGGAGGCACTGCGGCCACGGAGGTTGTCCCGGCCCCATGCAGGCTGTCCCCGCTGGGGTCGGAGGTGGCCGGCCAAGCCGGGTCATCCTGCCAGTGCTCAGAGGGAAAGGGCTCCAGCGCGCAGAGGTCTCCATGGAAGGGCAGTCCCAGCGCAGCAGCTGGGTGGATGCCTGCGGTGATGCCCAGACCTGCTCCCTCCCACGCAGAGCCGCCCTGGGGAGCAGCCAGCCTTGCCGTGCAAGCCAGAAGAGCGATTCCTGTGCTAGAGACTAGCCCTGGACTCTGTGCTGCTGCTCTGCCTGTCGCCCTCGGTTGCCCTGGTGAGAGAGGGACTGAAACCGCATGGATAGAAGCATGTTTGGGGATGTCGGAGGGAGGCTGGTGGGGAATCCAGCAGAAAATGCTTTGCCAACGTTCAATGGGGGTGGGGGGAGGGAGGGCGATGTTTTATTTCCTCTTGGTTTGGGGTCTTGTTTCCAAGGGGGACACGTTGATGGATAATATATAATCTCCGTGCATTTATATAGAGAGCAGCTGATGATCTACAAGAGATGATATTGAACTACAGGATTCCCACTCCGTCCTAATCATCCTTATTTTGCATCTTTTTAATCAGCTATATATTTGAAAAGAGAGAACAAATATCTATATATCTATATCTATAGCTATAGCCACCTGATTTTGTTATAATTTTACTAAATCTATATATCTCTAGACTTGTTGAGATGCTGGCGAGGCGGTGCCTGCACCCCTCCCCTGGGATGCCCATGGCTCATGGGAGTTTTTAGCGACTGACTGAATGAATGTTAAAGTCTTTTTAAAAAAACAACACAAAAAACCCCCAACAGCTCCTTTCAGACACTCTGGATTTTAAAGATTTAGAAACACAAAACAAAACTTGGTTTTTGGGACACACCGAGTCTTCCACCCCCGCCAGGCAGAGATGCACGGAGCTGGTGCTTCCACCACGCCGCAGAACCCGGCGCCTCTGGCAGGCACAGGCCCCACGGCATCAGGTCCCCCTCCCGCCTCCGCTCCCGGGGAGCGATCGCCACCATCACGCCCGGCGCTCGCACCACGCCGCCACCGGCACAGCCCTGCGTGGGCACNAGCGGCTCCGTCACCCAATGGCTTCGGGGGAGCCGGAGTGACCCAGGCCAGCCCCAGCGCTGGATGAGGTGGCATCCCTGTCCCCCAGCGTGGTGCCTGGGGCGAGCTCAGCCAGCTCGGGAGGGGATGGCTTGGTGACCGGTGTTCCCAAAAAGCTGAGTCCCCCACGAAGGCATTAACACTTCTGGTGCTAGAGGGAAGGACAAGGAGGTTCCTTCTGACCCTCAAACATCTCCGAACCTTTACAACCTTCAGCCAGGGAAAAGGCCCAGGCCCGGGGCAGGGGCAGCAGCCCCTCCTGCGCATCAGGCCCTCCCCGGGACGGATCCTGACCTGCGCCGGCGCACCAGGCCCTCCCCGGGACGGAACCTGGCGCACTGTGGTGCCGTCTCCTTTTCCCTGAGCTCTTGCTGGGTGCGTGCCCAAGCGGGTCCATCCAGAGCTCTCCGGAAGCCACCGGGCCCTGGGGGTTTGCAGCCTCTCCCCCTTCCCGGGCACCATCCCGCTGCTCCCAGCCGGGGCAGGTGCCCAGGAACGGTGAGAGGGGCTTCGAGCTGGACCTGCAAGCAAACAGCGTGCGCTCCGCGCCCCAGGGTACCCCGGGCCTCACGGCCCATAACCTGGTGAGCCAAGAGGCGCCTGAATCGCGATAGCAGCCATTGCGTCTGCCTGAACCCACCGCCTGCTTTACCAGGTGTGCCATCGCACCCCATCAGGTGTCCCCCAGCCCCATCTGTGCCAGCGCTGCCACTGTCTGGTGTGACCCGGAGCGGGATGCCACAGACCAGGTCCTGCCCCTTCCGTGGTCGCAGCCCAGCCCATCATCCCTCTGCCGCCGTGCACCCCACCCTCTCCATTTGCCCCGCTGGGCCCCCCACCACATGCCCTCCCGCATACCTGGCACCTTCACCCCTCCTGTGCACCTCCGACCTTCACCCCTCAAATCCGCCCCACCGGCCCCTGCACGCCTCGCCTGCAGTCAGCTGCATGTGTAGTTGCACGCAGCCATCTATCGCCCTGCGCCCTGGCTCAGCACCCCTCCACCCCCGTCACCCTCCATTGTCCAGGCTCCAGCTCCTTTACCCGCACTGGCATTACTTGGCACCCTCTGGTCGCAAGGGCTTGCTGGCACGCTCCTGCACAGGCAGGGATGGTCCCGCACCAGAGACATCCTGTGCCACCAGCGCAGTTGCGCCTTGCCTGCCAGCACAGCCACTGCCGCCGCTGCTCTCGCATCCGCTGGCTCTGCGCTCGCTCCCTCCTCTGTCCTCCAGAGCCCCCGAGCTCCGGCCGTCCCCTTGCCTCGTCCCTCCGCCACCTCCCACATGCTTTGCAGTGCCCACACCCGTGGTGCTCACAGACACCTGGCCACGAACCAAACTTGCTGCTGGTCCCGTGTGACCACAGCTTGTCTCACCCCTGCAACCGGAGCTTCGCTTTCCGGGCTGATGCTGCTTCTCCAGCTCCGTGCCTGGCGAACCAGCACTGGCACGTCCCGGGATGCCGGTGAGCACCCAGCTCCTCTGCATCCCTGTGGGGATGCCGCATGCTGGGCCTGCTACCACGCAGCCCCCCAAGGACACCCCACTGCACACGCGGGCCTGGGCACGTCCCCGGGTCAGTGTCACGCAGCTTCTTTCCCAGACTGTAGAGCATCAGGATTTCCTAGGAATTAATTTGGCTGTTTGTTCCTCGTGTTGCTTTTACAAGGCTGCTCTGGAGCCTCCTGCTGATGTGGAAATGCTCATTTGCAGCCCGCGTTGTGCCATGGGGGACCTGTGCCCATTGGCTGGCTGGCTCTGGCCCCTGCTGCCGCATGCTTGCAGAGCCCCCGGCCGTCCCTGCTCGAGCTTCATCCCCTGGGTCCCCCGGGGCCGGCTCCTGCTGTGGTGGCATGGCGGGCACGGGTGGCCCCGCAGAGCAGCATCTGCCAGAGCACGCTGGGTGTCCGCATGCTGCGGCTTGGCCAAGCCTCTGCACCGCTGATGGCTTGTCCCCGGCTGCGCAGCCCCCCGCCCCACATGGCGCTGCTGGCGCCCTGCAGCCCCTCCGCACGCCCCAGCTCTGCCCACCCCTGCCTGCCAGCCCTGCCCACCCAGCCAGCTTGTCCCACCGCTGCCCTTTTCACCTCTTCCCCTGCTTCATTCCCATCACGCTGCTGGCTCCTTCCCCGCCTCACCCGCAGGTAACGGAGACCCCNAGCGCTGCCCCCGAGGAGCTGCCGCGGCCCCTCGGCGCGACCCTCCCTCCAGCCCCGCGCGAGCCCCTTGGGGCAGCCAGCGGGCGCTGCTGCTGGAAGTGTGACAGTGTGTTAGCCTGAGTGCAGGCTGCTCGGCGGGTTCACGCCGGGTGAACCCAGGGTCTCTGCCCCTTCCGCAGCTGTTTCTGGGGCGACTGAGAGAGACCCGCCTGCACCCGCCTCTTGCCGCAAGAGGCCAGAAGTCTGCAGAGCGCAACTTTTCTGCAGAAAGTTCGGTCTGGGACCAGGAAAGCTGGACGCCTTCTTGCCATTTCTGAGGAGCCCTCCTCCCCCCCGCCAATTCCCCTCACTGCCCCCGATCCTCTTGCGAGGGCTGGAAATGGTGGATGCACTGCTCTGCTCTGGCAGAGCTGGCGGCCGCGCCGCCCTGCCGTGCATCCCAGCTTCCACCACGAAGCAGCTGCAGCCGTATCTGTGTTGGCAAACACTGCGTGATCCCTCCTGCGGGACGGCGGCCGCGGCCGTCGCTCCCAGGGACACCACGGCTCGTCCCAGTCAGGCGTAACACAAAAGAAGGCGACTTCCAACCACGCTTCCGCGCCATCACTCCCATCCCAGGGGCTGCCCGGGTCTGCCGCAAACCTGCTCCCCTGCCCCAGCAGCAACACCTTCATCCTCCTCATCACCCTCTACCACAGAGCTGCACCCTCCCTGTCCCCCTGCACCTGCCACGGACGCACGTGCGTGGCAGAGCCGAACGAGCATGGGCTCGGGGCTTTGGAGACAGCACCATCCCTGGGCAGCACCAGGGCCACTGCGTGAAATGTGTTTCGCTTTGGGGCGGCGCCTGGGGCGCCGCGGGTGATTTTGAGCTGGGAGCAGCCGCAGGCTGGTGCCGAGGCCCCTTCAGCTGACTTGCTTGTTCCTCCCCGGCTGCAGACAGCCCGTCTGCACCCCCCGAGCCCACCCAGCTGGGGCGGCAGCGAGGGTGCTGGGTGGCCACATCCCACGCACCCCGCTGGCTGCGCAGCCTGTGCTTCATGGTCCTGCCGGCTCCCGGGGCCGCCACGTCCCCCACACCCCCAGCGCCTGTAGTGCCCGACCAGGGTCAGGTCACTCGCCCCAGCGACGCGGTGCCCGGCGGTGCCTTCACCGGGG